>RQTK01000874.1:88490-108490 GCA_003991915.1 Elysia chlorotica
TCATCAGTTGTTTTTTTTAAATTAAAAAATACCCCCCCGCTCCCCCCGTCAAAATATGAGTTGGGGGCGAAGTAACCTATGTGGTAGAGCGTTGAACTGCATCAGCGGATCTAATCCCACGATCGGCAGATAAATTTGTTCGATATTCGTCCCCTGTAACTGGATGGGTCGTTGTCAGTATAATGTGACCGGCTGAAACCGAAGTCATGGTATCCCCGCCCTGTCTCATGTGTGGCAGCACATAAAATTGTCAGACGTAAGTTTTGGGACTCGTTGCTGAAGAAACAAAAGAGAGAGAAAGAAAGAAATGAAAAAAAAAGAACATATCATTAATTATTTAATAAAAATAAAGAAGAACGCTGAAATGTATTAACTGATGGTCTAAAATTTCTCCTTTCAAAAAGAATTGGCTTACACATCATTCCACTGTATTCAAACTGTTCGTATGAACAGGTACTCCAGCTTGTCTATCTATATAAGTATTTGCAATAATAATTTCCTTTTTTAGCTTTATAAATTTGTCCATACCTGGGATGGCATGTTTTATCTGGACCACATTTGTTCTGTTTGAACTCTAAATGTACATACACACACACACACACACAAACATACACACACTCACATATAGAGATTATATATAATTATAATTATAAGTTTATGGCTAAGGTATGATCAGTCAGAAAAGATCGAGTGACCTACTCAGGATCCGAACATGCAGTCTTGAGATAAGAAGCTGCGCACTGCACAGTTGAAAAAGTTCAACCCCCGCTTTTTGAGGGTGGGATCTTCTCTCACAGTAATGCACTTATCAGTTCCTACACAACAATGGTGTAAGGGGGGGGGGGCGACGGGCGCAAGCGATAGAGCGTAGATCCTCCAATCGGGAGGTGTCCAGTTCGAAACCTACAATCGGTAAAATAGTTGTCTATGTGTGGCAACAAATAAAATTGTTAGACATTTGTCTTGTAGCCCATTCACAATACAGCCTATATAGTGCTCAAGTTGGATGATAAGCAAACCGACTCAACAAACGCAACTCCTACAAAATAAACAGCTTGGCGACTGGAAATGATACATTGTTTATATAAAATATGCACATTTTTTTGTTAAGGAAATAAGTTAATTAATTAGGCACTAAAATAGTCAGTATTTCGAAACGATTTATTTACAAATATTCAGCGGTCCGATATCCTTTACAAAACAGTCTCCTAATAAAATTACAGGCAAGTCCTTGATATCTCACTAGGGGTCCTATCGCGGCATGGAATGATCCTCCTTCACGTTAGAGGAGGTGAAAGTTAAAGCGAGTTTCGTTTTTCTTTGAAAAAGAAAACAACCAATACTAAAACAATAGACATAAGCCAAAGCCTGTTGACATCAAAATGTATTCGTCCACAAAAAGCAACAAACCCAACAACCTAGATTAAGATGGTAAAAAAAAAGAAAGATAAGGAATTTGGTTGGGCATGCACCACGTGTTAAACCACATATGCTCATGAGGGAGCAGCCAGTGATGTTCCATTTATTGACTAGATAGGCTAAGCAACGATCGTCAGTCAAGAAAGGACACCCACTTCCAGCAGTTAAACATTAACTTCGGTTTAATTTGATAAATTATTTACTTTAAGCTAGAGGAATCGTACTTTATGAGAGCACAACGATGTGAGTGATAATAGCTATATCGAGTCTAAGACATTGCTTTTTTCAACTGCTTGTCTTGACGGCAAATTGTTTTCTATTAAAGTTAATGAACAGTGTGGGGAGCTAGATGACAGAGTTTTTCAGAGAAGAACCCCCTCCCCCCCTCCCCACCCCTCGCAAGTGCAAATAGTATAATTATGAAAATAGTTACTTCTCACCTCCATTGTGATAATAAAGTCTACTGTCACAGCAAAATTCAATGTAAATCAACGATTAAGTCAAACAAAAAATAAACAGTAAAAAGTAAACAAAATGAATTGTTTACGGAATAAATACAATCTAACCAGAAGAAGCGAGTATTCTCGCATTGATGAAACAATTTTATGATAATCGTCATGCCCCTCTCCTCTATCATCATATACTCCTTTAACTCGTCTTCCTTGTATCAAACGTTTTTAGCCCAGATTATTATTTCGTCTCACAAGTCAGTTTCTTACTACACCTGTAGCCAGCCAGCAGACATAA
The DNA here is from genome assembly GCA_003991915.1 of Elysia chlorotica. NCBI lineage: Eukaryota > Metazoa > Mollusca > Gastropoda > Plakobranchidae > Elysia > Elysia chlorotica. Next base: position 90,657 of record RQTK01000874.1, read on the forward strand.
GAGGGTCCTATAGCTCGCACACAGATATCGCGAAAAGTACAGTGCACTGCCATTCTCATTTATTAGGTCAATGGTACCAGCACTGAATTCGTGGCTTTCTAGACTTTTGACCTGTTTTGTAATAATTATGTTAGGGCATATAAATATAAGCATATTCTTTCAGATAGTGAAATGAAAGAGAAAGAAAATGGAACATACATTTAAAAAAGAAAAGATAAAAAAAATCAGGTTTCAGCCAGTTATACTAGTTTTAGTGAGTCCGAAGAAGTTCTTATAAAAAAGAAGCTTTTAGAAGATATAAAAAATCATGAGCCTAACGTTATAAATGTGAAGATTTACCGTTAATTGCCAGTGTTAACTCTAAAACCACTCAACCCCGGTAAGTTTCTAAAAATATATACCTTGATCAATCGTTTAAAGTACTGATGTTTTCGCTTATATTAAAATATATAATTAAAAAGTGGATATTTTCATTTGTAATTTACAATCGTATACAAAACAAATATATACAATCTAACTTCTCCTTCCTCTTCTTCTTCTTCTTTCTCATCATCTTCTCCTCCACTTACTCCTCATCCCTTCATCATCTACTTCCTTTTTTTCTGGTTCTTCTTTATGATAATTAATTTGCTCGTATTTATTATTAAAACAATTCGCCTCAATCTGATTACATGTACCTGCATTATCTCATTAAGATTTTTTTCACACCTAATGTTCAAACTCCTTCTCCTCAGCACTTTGACCTCAAAGATAGCTGCCACCATGAAGCTTACTCTAGCACTATGCCTTTTAGCACTTGCGGGTGTCTGTCTTGCCGCCCCAACAGACTCAAATGTGAAAAAAGAGAAGCATTGGTTTAATAAATGGGTTGGGACGGTAAAAAAATTTGCAAAGGAAATGGTAGAAAAAGTGAATAAGGCCACTAACAAGACCGCTAACTTCGTTCACAAAACTGCCCACAAAATAGGGGACAAAACTGAAGACTTCGTAGAGGATAGCGTTGACGGAATCAAGAAAGCGGTGAAATACACACAAAAAATAACCGATAAAGTATTGGGGAAAGCTGATGATATGCTAGATGATAGTGTCGATGGAGTAATTGCTGCCGCAAAGTACACTGCCAAAATATCGAAGAAAGTCGGAAAAGGCGTTGTTAAAATTTCCAGAAAAGTTTACAAGGCCACCTACGACGCTGCTAAGAAAAGTTTCCAAGGTATCAAAGAACTTGCTGATCAAGGTAAGGGCATGGCATGCCGTGAGTGATTGTATTCGAACTTAAATGCAGCACAGTTTGAAAGTAAAGGCAGTTATTGTTATTTTATACTTGAAACGAAGCATAAAAGGTTGAACCCGTTAAATTTAGTTATAAGTAAAATCATAAAATGAACACCATTATTTGATATTAAAAAGTGCAAATGGGTAAAGTACATCCACTTGTTGGAATTATACCTTTAAGGAGAAAAATAACACCATATGTCATCGGAAAACTAGTGAAAAGGTAAAATATATTCCCTAGTTGGAAGTGTAGTAATTACTTAAAATTTAATGATGTAAGTCCATGCACGTAGCACAACAGGTGCTACAATTAGCAAGACGTGAGATACACCAATTGGGACGTTCTTACACAGAGAAACTCATTGTTTCCATCTCTTTTCATCTACCTTTTTCTCCCATCACTACTTTAAAAACACATATCATAGAATCGTGTAATATAACAAACAATCCTTCATTTTTCTCAACATTTCTCCCACCCCCTTATTTCCTTATTTCGCTTCTTAGTTGACTTTGACGCGGCCGTGCTTGAACTGGTGGGTACGATCAACTCCGGTCTGTCCTTAGCTGTATGTGATGTTGGATGCGTGGCGACCTCTGTGTACTTCATGCCTGCAGGAGCTGTGTATTACTCTACCATGGCCTGCCCCATGCTTTGCGAGGGGTAAGTTATACACCTCATAATTATTATAAATACTTTGTAGCAATCTCACAAAATTAGTGTCAGAGAGTCTGAAATAGTGAGAGGTTTCACGGAAAGGATTTTGTGTATGGACCCCGGGATATTTAAGGCGGTAGATTAAAACCTTTCAGGTTGGTCAATCACCTTTTATTCAATAAAGAAATAGAGGGAGCACGCGTGTCGGTGGCTTCCAGTACCAAGAGCATTGTGATCTCTTTTTCTAAAACATCTCACTGCATAAGGATTTTAGTTATGTGGATCGGGAGATTTAAGGGAGTTGGTTCCTTCTTTAAACCTTAGTAAAACTGTGTCCAAAGATTGGCCGTCCGCCTTAAATTTCCTTTGTACCGTACCAAAGTAAAATTTCCCTGTAGGTTTAATTTTTTTAAAACTAGAAAAAATGCCATGATATCCATGCTACCACAAATTAATGATAGCGTAGGATGAGTTTTAAATTAGAAAGATGCAAACACTTCACAGCATAACTGTAGCTTTCATCTATTCCACATTTCCAGAGTGTTGGCTTATCTTGAGGATGTTGCTGAGGATCTTGTTGAGGAAAGCATACAAAAAGACGAATAAGTTCTCTTTCTGCATTGACAGCCATGATACAGAAAGGAAGGTTTATTTCTGATTGCATAGAATCGTTTGGACTCTACTTTTAATTTGTTGACTGTAATTAAAATAATAAAGCGGTGAGAAACTAAATCGCACGTATTAAAACGTAAACGAGGTGTGTCTTCTTTTTGTTTTTCAATTTGTTATTCTCCAAGTTTCTTTGTGAGGAATATTTAAATTATGCCATTACGTTTGCGTTATACTAAGCATGGAGTGTTATATTGGCTGAAAACCTGCTACAGGGTTTCAGAAGATTATACAGGCGATGCCGAGGAAGGGTAGTCATATTACATCAGTTGAAAGATGCAAACATAAAATCACAAATTTCACAAAATCCACAGGATTCCTGCTACACTGAATAAAACAAAAATGAAATTATAGAAATTTTGAAAAACCGAACCTCTTGCTCTTATGGAATGGAACTACGTCTAGAAGATTTACAAGACTCAAATTTGAGATCTCAAAGTAGAGAAAGAAACGGCCAGTGTATCTGTTAAACTGTGCCTGCCTTTGTCCTGTCCAAATACAACTGATACAGTCTTTAATCGCAGGAAGCGAAGCTCTCTTCCATTCTTACGCTTCCTATGCCATGAAATGTGTACATTTAGTGACATGTCCCCAGAGCAAAATACCTATTTACGATGTAACCTCTTTGCGTTGTCATGGAAGGTGTACAGATAATTAACTTTTCAAACCTAAATTTATTTTTTATGCTTAACGTCTCCATGACGCTTTTGGGCACTAAATACCAAGAATCATGTGCAAGAGCAAAAAAAAATAGTTAAGTTAGTTTTTTTAGACTACGGTTTAAACTTGCTTAAGTGAAGAAAAAGAACCCAGCACCAAGCAAGCAAACAAAAACGTCCTACCTAATAAACGTTGTATACACAATGGTATTGTTTATAATCATTTTCAGAAAATTATGGGCCTTTTATAAACACACTAAAATGTCTACGTATTACATTAATTGGCACCCTCAATGAGGGTTATGCCCATATTTATTTTGAAAAAGCTATCGGTACGCTATGATGAAAAGCCAAATCTTGCTATTCATCATTACATATTATAAATAGGCTCAGTTTTGTCTGAGCGCTAGCACCATAACTGTTTCTCCAATCCACTCAAAACGTTCTGTTTGTCTTAATTTTTTTTCTTTCAACCCGTTACTTTGGTTATTTTTTTCTCACGTATATGTCCTTTAGATGTCAAATTTGAATATTTATTGGGTCGTTATGAAACGGTCTATTCTCCCGCCATGAAACGGTTTGTATTGCCTACTTTTTATCACTTACATCCGATTCTTTCATTCTTAATAATACTAGAATGATATTAATGGTTTGGAAAAATTGCAAAAACATGAATTATCATATCACTATTTGTGAAATTGATCGAACGCCTTACCAGATAAAGTTTAAGCATTTCGACGTAGATTATAAATATAAACATCTATCTCAATTCCGGTAACGTTCGTCACCAAGCACGGCACTCCATGATGAGCACAATCACTAAATAAGATGTTTAGATTTATGGACTTTTTAATTTTTTTCGTATACTCCATTTTGGAAATCTACTCATTTTTTGTGAAGCAGTGGTAAAAATTGTGCTCTTAACATATCTACATAAATGATTGCTAAAAGTCAGGTATATTTAAATAAACATCTATCTCAATTCCGGTAACGTTCATAGAAAATAAGTAAAATTGGATTCTTTATTGAATCTGCGTGCAAGGGAAGAGCTTTTCGTCCATGCATTTTGATAATTGTAAAGGAAAAAGCTATAAAAGTGAACTTACCGTAAACTTACTATTTTGAGTGTATCAGTCACATTGTTGAAGGTAAAGTACTTTTATGATGGAAAACGCCATACCCACTTCGAATTAACCAAGACAGATGGTGAAGTTTAGACACATAGATGGACTGATTGGGAAATATGAAACCAGATAGACGTGGAGAGACAAAGTCACCAACGCCAACAAGCACGGCACTCCATGATGAGCATAATCACAAAATAAGATGTTTAGATTTATGGACTTTTTAATTTTTTTCGTATACTCCATTTTGGAAATCTACTCATTTTCGTGAAGCAGTTGTAAAAATTGTGCTCCTAACATAATTATCTACATAAATGATTGCTAAAAGTCAGGTATAATTAAAAAAAATAGTGGGTTTTGAGCTAAAAAGAAATGTTATAGATTTCAAGAACATAATAAATCAGATAAAACACGTATTAAGAAAATCATTTAATGTCTGATGTCACGCCTATCTTTTCAAATGCAATACATTTAAATGGTGCCATTACTTTTGCGTTATACTTGTTGGGATTATACCTTTAAGGAAAAAAATAACACCATATGTCATCGGAAAAATAGTGAAATACTGTTTGAGCATCAGCAATAGCAATGTCTTAACATTTTAAAGAAGATAGTAGCAAAAAGCACTGCTACCCTTATTATGCAGAAATGTGTTCACCTAAGTCCACTCCATAACTTGGCCTCTTCTTAAGAAGGCCTTGGACACAGCCGAACTGTCACCTAGTTTGACACTTGAACTCCGACTATGAAAATTGATGGTGAAACTTTTAGATCTTTGGATGTGCACGAATTTTTTAATTTATAAAATAAAGGTTTGCAATAACTAATGCAGCGATAATTATATTAAAACGGGGCTAGAAGGGAGGTTAGAGGGCCTAGAAATGTTTTCAAGTTGTAGAATTGAAGCCTAGCCTTTACTTTTATTATGCCCCCTGTTTAATGGGAGATGTTTACTGAACTCATTGTAACTTGGAGTTCTAAGTGCAAATAATAAGTATATTTAGGCGCCCTGACTATGGTATCCTAATTTTTCTCTTTATAGGTAGTATCCTTGGGATTTTTGTAAACCATGCGTCTGTATCTTGCTCTTTGTTCTTAGTACACTTGAGATAACTATTATGGGAAATTGGCCGTCTAAATCCTTCTCTGTGCTTTAGTAATTATGAGATGATATGATAAATCGGGCGTCTAAATCTTTCTCTTTGTCCCTAGTACTCTTAATATAACAACTATGGTAAATCGGGCGTCTAAATCTTTCTGTTTGTATTTAGCAGGTCTACCCTCGGAGGAGAAAAAAAAGCCAGTAACGAAATGATAAGGCAAATGATTTCGTACTACCATAAAACAATTTCCCCCAAGACCTAAAAACAGTGTTATTTTTAAATGATAAAGCAGTCGCTAAATTGAACTAAACGACAAAGAGCTAAACAAGGGTAGTTTAACATATAAAACGTTTTGGCTATATTTGGCCCTTCTTCAGTACACAAGGAACATTTACAAACATCAGACAAATTTATTATTATTTCAATTCTACATATTTTAATTGACCCTTTAACTTAAAATGTGTGTGTGTGTGTGTGTGTTTATTACCTTTTTAGCCGCTTTGATTCGATATTTTCGTATAATTGTAACTCAAAACAGAAACCAGGGTCTAGTAGAATACCTAGTAAAATGAAAATAAATATCCGCTCGATCTATAGAAATATGTCTATGAAGTTAATGAATACTGTTTACATGGTGAACTAAGATTCTTTAGAAACAATATGATGGAAGTCTTCACCAAGTACAACTACAGAGAATGTTTTCCTGAAAACAGAACCGATTAATGAAAAGATTATTGTGTGTGTGTGGTAACATGAGAGTGTACACTATAATATTCTTCCTCGCAGTTATGATTACAGAACAATAATTATAAGAGCAACGAGTGAGTTCCATGTACATATAATTTTTTTTTAGTTTTTAAACTTTTTTCAAATAAACTTCAGAAAACAATCTATATGGCAGGGCGGTGAGTTATGGAAAAGATATATACTTGTATAAATATTGAGATAATATTTATATTCCATTATTTTTTTATCATGTTAAAAATTGTAATTGGTTTAAAATGACAAACAAAAAGGTGTAGACGACAATCTTTACAAAGTTCAACATTATAATTGCGCTGAAGCATGGATAACATGAGCGACACCAAAGCAGAGTATTATATCCGTTTTTATATGGACGTGTGTTCTCAATGGAGAAAGAGAGAGAGAGAGTGAGATAAATAGAGAAAGAGAGGAAGAGAGAAAGATAGAGAGAAAGAGAAAGAGAGAGAGAGAGAGAGAGAGAGAGAGAGAGAGAGAGAGAGAGAGAGAGAGAGACAGAGAGAGAGAGAGAGAGAGAGAGAGAGAGAGAGAGAGAGAGAGAGATGCGCTCACGTCCCTTCGGGTCCCCTGAGGGATCATATACAGAGATTTTTATGTGAAAAGACATAGATGAGTATTTCATAGAAAACGCCTGTTTTGCTTTGTTTAAAAAGCAACAACAGTCCTTTGATCAAACTTTAATTATATCCAGCTTTCAATTTGGTTGCGGTGTGATCTGATTATATAATCCATATTATCTGAATAAATCTGTATCTGTTTTTGAGTCGCTTAATTGGAAACTGATACCATGCTAGTTAGGTAAAGAACGGTCTTTTAATGATATTATTGATGCTGCATCCAGCCGAGCTTTCTTTCATACAAGACTGCTTTTCAGCTTATAGTTACATCGCTTCTGTCATGTTTAAACTCAACCTATACGATGGTTACATACACTTTTATTCGGAAAACAAACGCCTCCGAGTGCATAAGATATAGATATAACCAATTTACATAACAAAATGTCTCAAAAGTGTTTTTGCTCTCCTTGTGGTTTAAGTCTTTTTCACTTTACTTATTGGTGATTTTTAAGTAATGAAAAGGTTAAATTAATTTATAGTGAAGCACATACTTTTCAATTGTAATTATTAGAAACAAGCTGGAGCCCCGTTCATACGAACAGGTTGAGTACAGTGTAATTGTCTGTAATCCAATTCTTGTTGAAAGGGGAACTTTGAGACCCCTTGCCATCAGTTAATATATTTTTGCTTCCTCCTTTTTTAAAAATTAAATGAAATTATCTTTTCTCTTATTTCTTTTTTAAAATTTCTTTCTTTCTCGATTTTTTTCTTCTTTCTTTTTCTTCTCTTTATATATTCCTCTTTTAAAAAAAAATTTCATTATTATTACTTCTTTCTTTCTTTTTTATTATTTCTCTCTCTCTCTCTCTCTCTCTCTCTCTCTTTTTTTTTCTTTCTCGTATATATTATATCTAGACAGCTACGCTACTACTGCTGCTATTGATGGACAGATTTTACCCATTGAAGCACATGATTTGATTAACGTCTCCTAGGTTTCTCTAGGGAGTCCCATACGGCGACTGGTCCCAAGACGCACGTCTCAAAATTTTATGTGCTGCCACGCATGAGACTCCTGTCTCAGTCGGTCACTTTATACTGACACCGACCCAACCAGTTACACGGGACTAAAATAGGGAAAAAAAGCTGCCGATCGTGGGAATCGAACCCCGTACCTCCGGAACTGAAGACCAATGCTGTACCACATGCGCTAAGTCTTTTCATTAGTTAAGCCTAGATTGTAGATCTAGATAGACTGCTCAAGTAAGCCAAGATTTTAGATCTAGATAGATTGCTTAGGTAAGCCTAAATTCTATATCTAGATAGATTACTGAACTCAAGCGGTAGAAGCAGTGCGTGGAACTGACAAACATTAGAACATTCGGTAGTCCATGACGCTTTCACTTATTAAAAACTTGGTACTTGACGATGGACAACGAATAGATCTAACCAAGCCTAGATCTAGTTATTATAAAAGATGAACCGTAAATTCGATGGCGAACTATTTTTAATTTTTAATCATAATAAATTTATGAAGAAAAAATAATAAAAAAGGACCAGGTAAACAGAGTATTTAGTCAGATGTAGCTTCTGTAAAAATTTCATAATTATAGGCTTGAGCCGTCTTCGAGCTTTTTTAGAAGAACCCCTTGATTCTACTAATATCAATTGAGTTAATAATTTTGTTAAAACATCTATAAAGTACTTTTCAGCATTAATGTGGATCCATTCTAACGACAATTTATCTTTCTAAATAAAGTCTGCTCAAGTCTATGCGCTTCCACCAAGGCATCCGAAAATAGAAGGTCAAGTCACCGATTTGAAAGATGTGAAAAGAGTTTGGCACACCAAGGATAAAAGTGATTAATTTTGTTTTCCTCTAATTTTAAGCATAGATAGGACAGGGTGATATTTAGAGAGTATTTTTCAAACAACAATGAGCCTACACTTCAAAATGTAAACTGTCCAATCTATGTGCGCACTATTTTGGGCTATTTTTGAAAATTCATAAATGATTGGATATTAATTTTTGATATCTATTGTTGCTAAATAATTAGTGCGCAGCCATGACGCCAGGATGTTTAATATAATTATAGCTCACTTTGATTGTTGCTCCCAGTTTATGTGTATTTCGGCGACTTGGTCTATTTTTGGACGCCTTGGTTGATAAGATTGACGTCACATAGGTTAGTGCATAGCTCCGAATTGAATTGATAAAATTTCATATCTTTTAAAGATAAGGATATTTGCCTAGTATTGATTCAATATAATCCATATAGAAGAAAAAATTGCAATGGACGAACCTGGCAAGTTGTTTCATAAGTCCTATCGAGAGGACGATCGATGAAGCCAAATATCATTAGCTGGACTGCTTCTCAGTCTCCGAGAAAAGGACAAGAAAACACTTCGAGCAGCAGACCAAAATAATGTCTCTCAAATTAGATTAGTTTGCTGAAATGTGGGATTCTCTCTTTCTTAGAGCGGGTTTTGTATCATTTGGGGAAAATGACAACGAAAAACAAACAAAAACAAAAACAACAACAAAACAAAAATGCAACAAACAAACCCGTGTTTCTCAGGATTCAGAGCAGCATAGCTGAATCGGCGTCTCGATAGACATTTTGCCATAATAGATTAGTTTAGCACTAAGTAGCGATGCACCCTAGGCTTGGTTTCTTGACATGTAGCGTAAGGAGGGGGGCGCGGTGGCCCTGGCGTAGAACATCGGCTTCCAACGCAAAAGGTCCGAGTTCGAGCCCTGTCGATTTTGCTCTCAATTGATTGGATCGGTGTCAATTTAATGTAACCGGCTGAGACAGAAATCATGGCATCCCCGCCCTGTCTAGTGTGTGACAGCACATAAAATTGTCAGACGTCAGTCTTGGGGACCGTCCACAATATAGCCTATATAGTGCTGATGTTGGATGCCCCCCCTCCTCCTCAAGAAGCAAAAGCCTCATTAAACCATCTTGAACTAAATATAAACCTTAGTAAAAAAAAGTTTGCGAAATGAATATTATCTTTTACAGACTAGAACAAGCTCCCTCTTCTTGTTTGGTGAACTAACTTGAACCTACAGCAGGGTTAACGTTTCTAATTACGTTCCGAAATTCTTAGACTTCATCAAAAGTTACACTTATTTGTTAGGAGGCAAAGGTCTTGTTCAACAAGCAGATGCGTTACAGTGCCATTTTTGGTACTGTGTTTATAGAGAATCATGAGTAGCCCTACCGTCTACTATTCCATTTTAGATGAATGCATAATATTATGCATTTCTGGCCCCTTTTCATGCTTTCATGCGTCTCTCGCTCTGTCTGTCTGTCTATCTGTCTGTCAATTTGTCTCTCTATCTGCCTGTCTATCTGTTTTACTGTCTATCTGTCTACCTGCTCTTTGATCTGTCTGTCTGACTATTTGATCTTTCTGCCTCTCCGTATCTCTTTCCCATCCCACCTTTTCTCTCTCTCTCTCTCTCTCTCTCTCTCTCTCTCTCCTCATTTTTATATCTGTCTCGTTCCTCGTTTACAGAGAACATAATTATGCGACCCCCGACCATTTCACCAAAGCTCATATGACGAAGGGTTTTTAAAAAATCCTTTGCTTACTGACGGAAATGGAGCTTCCTGATCAAAACATTATTATGCTTATCTAACTTAAAAGGTTAAATTTTTATACTCGCACGACGATGAACTTAGATGATGCTACTGATTGGTTGATTAAGAAATATAGAAAATATTCGACAGGTTTAAAAGTTATATTATAAAGTTTAATTATAGTGTGTAAATGGCAAATGTCTTCTTGTATGTCAATAATTCGAGAAAGCTTCTCAGAGGATGGTCCGAATAAAAAAAAAACTTACAAAATATTTGATATTCAGATATTAGAAGATCCAGGACAAACTACGCATAATGCGAAGTAAGGTCGAAGTTCCACTAGTATGTTCGTATCTCTGCCCAGCCATACTTAAGGTAGTAAGTACAATATTCAGACGAGCTTACAACTCGTCTTAAGATATGGGGATAAGAAGGCTTACGTGAGCTTGTAGCTGTGTGTGTGAGTGTATGTGTGAGTATAATTTGGGGGGGGGGGAAGTAAGTGAAGGGAGGTACGACAAGAAAAAGTTTACGTTTTTATATCGACCTAGGCTAAACGTGTTCAAATACTTCTTGGTTTAACTTAATATTTAGTTCTACAGTACGCATGTAAAGAGTCGTTATTCCTATTAATGTTATGTTTTCTGTTTCTCCAAATTTTTTTGTATCGATTTTAGTTTTTGTTTAACCATGTTCAGTTTATTATAACTATATGTGTGTAATAGTTATAAATGTCCAAGTCGATTTTCAGTTAAAGTGGCAAATAAAGATTTATCTTATCTTATCTTATCTTATCAGGACATATCTTAAGACAAGTTGTAAGCTACAGATTTATCGAGAACATCGGGCGAATCCCACTTCGATATCGCACATTTTGTAAATGAATGATACGTTAATGTAAATGGACCTAATGCCCAAATTAAATGATGATTACTTCAACGTCTGGGCTGTTATTAGATGTAATTCGACTGGTCTGGGTTTCGTTCTAGCTGGGAGCAAGGGGTCATATATTCCAAGCCTCTAAATCTAGTTTGGTGGATATATAATTTCGGGTAATACTCGGCTTAAATGGACGGAATATAAATTATCATAAATGGCCCTGTTGCGGAATGAAACATGAACACACACACATATATTATATATATATATATAGAAACAACACCAAAAGCAAAACACAAGTCGCCTGACGAGAGCGGAACGTTGCTCGAAACTCCAGAGTCGCGACAAATATTAAAAAAATAAATAAAAACACACACACACATATATATATATATACTTGATGAAAATACCAGCATTGTCGGTTTTAAGAGTCGCGACAGGCAAGTTATTTTATTATTATTTATTAATCTGCTTCTGATGCAGCTTTAATTATACGGATCGTTGTCGATGTCTGTCTATAACGTCGGCTAGTGTTAAGAAAATTTGCGACAACCCTACTAGTACCTCAAGCTTTTGTATGTGATCTGATAACTTAGATAAAATCTATTCTCTTTATTCTTTGTCATTTTTTGTAAGTCACCTTTTCTTAATTGTGTTTTTTAGAAAGATCGACCATACGTCCTTTTTGGAACACTTTCGTACTCCTTTAAAAATACATTTTCAATTAGAGCTAATACATGTACTGGGATATATTAAACATATTACTCAAGCATTGTTCTGTTTGCAAAAGTAAATCAAATTCCTATATTGTTCAACACTCATTCAGTGATGGTTGTTAAGATAATGATATTAAATATTTTGCGAGAACGACTACCACAAAAAGTCAAAACAGGATTCGGTAACAAGGTGAACAAAGGAAACAAACAGTCTTATGTTAAAATTTGTTTTTATTAAAAATATTTTTGCAAAATAAATAGTACTAATTTAATAACATAAAAATCACACGCACACATTCATTTCAAGACAAAAAAATATCTCTATAAAAAATTAAAAATACATTGCATATCATAATGGCTCCTGCTAGAAAATTAGAAAAACTAACTTTTTTATGGGTAAAGCTCATTATGTATTTATTTTCGTCATATCCTAGATAATCAGAGGCAATGTTATTATTCCTTAAGACTTATTCACAGTGTTCACAATGGAAAATGGAGCTTCTTGGGGGGGGGGGGGTATTATTGTCAATTGTCATTATTATAAGGTGAGTCAATAACTTTCAAACAAAACTAAAAAGAACAAAGCAAAACAACATCACCAAATTAAAACAGCTTTCTTTTAACAGAGCTAACGATAAGATAGTATAATACAATTCATTTAAAAATGTGAAGTCTCTCTAAAATACTTAAAATAGTATAATACCCGAGAGAATGATAAGTATAGTTTCAGGTGAAATAAATCTTAAAACGAGCTTTGCCAATGAGATAACAAACAGCAAAATTCAATCCTCTTGCGTAGAGATTCTTGCGTTACGACTTCCTGACGGACGATGCTTTATCCTCTTCTTCAGAAGTCCTGGAAAACTTACCAAAAGCAGCACTCCTGTTGGAAAGAGCGCATGTGTTAAATTCAAATTAAAAGTCAATTTGAGTACAACTCAGGTTCTGGAAACATGATAGATACAAAATGAAAAAAGACCCCAAAAGACAACATAGTTATAACTTGAAAGTGAAAAATTAAAAAGAAAAATGAGGTAAAAAAGTAATGAATTGGAAATATGAAAAGTATTGGTTTGAATAATGTTATAGAAAAAAACCCCAACAACTCTGTTAACACATTTGTAAAAACGAAAAAAAAATAAAAAATCCCAAAATTAAAAAAAAACAACCCACAACATCTTAAGCAGAAAGCTACATGAATGTGCTAGTTAGGGCGTTTGCAATATTTCTGAACAGGCAAAGTTCAAATTTCACTTTACAAAATGCAGCAGAATAAATTAATATCCCTGACAAGTTGCGCTGTACATGGTTCTTATTGTTCCGATTTGCCATGTTTTAAGGAAAAAGACACACCCCATGAGGCAGGAATTTACACATTATTATTTTAGACCAACTTTTTGGCACTATGTACAACGTAAAGGTTCAAAAGGTAAATGAAAATTTGAACTTCTTATCAGATAAAACTTGTTCTTACGAAATCGGTGACCATATTGTACATTACGACAGCTATTTCAAAACTTTTAGTTTTATCTGTTTGTTGGTCAAGTTACTAAAGCTGTCCCACATTCATAATTATAAAAATGTTATAAAATCTATTATTTATTTATATCTTGGTTAGATAAATCATAGGACTGCCAAATTTCTCATATGAACTTCCTTTTATAAGAAACAGCGTTGTTTACATATTCAACTTAAAACCTATTCAATTTAATTTGTTAAAATTTTTTTAATTCATTTCATGTAACATGTATCCTTAATATAGGCTGTAAAAAGCACAATTTTATTAAGAACAGTGGGTGAGTTTTATATACAAAACATTTTGATATATAATATGAAAAAGGAACCCTAACAAATATACAAATTTACCGACGTTTTAGCGGAAAGGTACATCGTACAGTTCGATAGACAAGGAGTGATATTATATATATATATATATATATATATTATTTTTTTCGGAAGAGATCACGGTAAAAAAATCTATAAATTTAAAATCGAGAAAAAAAGCTATAATTTATAAAGGTGCAGAATGAACAAAACGCATAATTTCGTTTGTGTAAAGAATTCAGACAAAGTTCTCATAAAAATGAAGTTCTTTTCTTTTGAAACAATCTAAATCCTAAAGCCAGTATGGGTAACAAGAATTACTAAGCTGAACGCTTTACGACCGTTCTCATAAAACAAAACTAAGCTGCATGTTTGATATTCGTATAATGGTTCATTTAAATAGTGTGGTACATACCTGAAACTCCACAAGATCAGGAGAAAGATGCATAAGTGAAATGATACCACAATTAAAAAGCCCTCTAGCATTTGATTGTAGACACCTGCAGAATGCAGAACATTCCTTTAATATTTTTTAGAAATAAGAGCAACATACCAAAAAGTACAAAACGAGCTATTTCTATAAAGTAACACATAATACCGTTATTCATATAAAATATTATATACATTAGAGTAGTGAATGAAACAGAATGTAAATTTCGCATCGATAAGTAAAGTAAACTCTTTTGTATGTATTAGGAGAAGTAATAAAGAAAAAAAAAACCGTTTCGAAATAGCGATAGCAATAGTAAATATAGTGACCAATTAAAATATGCACATTTGACAAAGAAAAACGCATAACAATTTCAGTTCGTTCCTGGTTTCCGAAGTCTCTAAAGGAGGCCGAGCTAAATGGAGTTTGAAGGTGTTGACTAAACAGTTATTTTTCTTAAAACCTAATCAGAAAGTGTCTCAATGTTATCAAAATTAAAACAAATAATAAAAAGGCTTCTCTTTCTCTGCCAAACCATGTTGACACCAACATTAACAATTTTTTAAACGCCCTTTACTTCAAATTTTTAAATAAAAAAACGTACAGTACGTAGAGAAGTACATCTTGCAAGGATAAGGTCACTGTATGGTCGTCAGAATCATAAATTCACACAATTTTGGAGATCTTTTGTAGTTCTAACATGTATTTTAAATTGAAAATAATGTTCAATAAGACGTAAGATATGTGAAAACAGACAATAAAATAGAAGAAAATCTAAGGAGTACAAAAAGAATGCGCAAAAAATGCCGTTAAAATCACACTTACAGGAAGAGCACACAGACACAGAATAGCAGTCGGATAAGCTGTCACCGCTAACACTTTTAGCAGATTCAACCAAAGGGCAGGGCAAACAATCATCGTTTTCTACTCTGGCATACGTGCCTCGAGGACAGCGTAAGCAAGCATGTTGAACTTTGTCCAGATACAGGCCTCGATCACAGTAACCTAGGGAAGAAGATCAACTCAAGTTTAATAATTATACCACATACTGCAAAAACACTTAAACTTACTCGGCGCAATTATATTTCAATCGAGGAAACATACGTAATGTCTATTTGCACCAAGTGTTTCAAAAAGCATTCGAGCTATTTGTACCATGTGATTTATTTAGCTTAGGGATATTTGCACCATGCTTTTGTCCAACTATTGCCTCCCATAACTGCGTCGGTTGACTAAAATAAACACCAATCGTCTTGCAGACAAGAGCTGTGCGAAAAGCCGCCATCAGGCGAGCTTAAAGATAAAAAATAATAACAAACATAAAAAAAACATCTCTTACGAAAAATTAAAACAAACAAACAAACAACGCCCCCCCCCCCCAAATCCAAGAAAAAAAATCAAACGACTAAATTGACTGCTTTCTAGGGCTGCTGTAGGTTTCTTTACACTTACGACAAGATGGAATAATAGTGTCGAAAAATTGTTCGTCTTTCTCCACATGGCTACCCTTTGCAGTGCACCCCGCAACTTGAAACTTCAGTGAGCTGTGCGTCAGCTCAAATTTCGTAATAACTAGGGAAGCATAGATAAAACATGTTCATAATAAGCAGTCAACATCAAAATATTAACCAATATGAAAACAATAATGCCCACTTTCCCTCCAATATCAGCTCGTTATATCTTTCATTATTTTTATTTCCTCCTCCTCGCCCTCCTCCTCCTCCTCCTCCTCCTCCTCCTCCCCCTTCTTCTCCTCCTAATTTTTCTTCTTCGTTAGTCTTGGGAGGCATTCGTGATATAGTCTTGTTGTTGACTTTGGGCGTAAATAATCCATTAAACCAGCCCACCGAACCAACCGGACAAACTGAATCGCACTAACATCAACCATGACGTTGTCTAGAATCATGACCATCTGCTGTTTGAATATATCATAACGAAGAAGAATTGTTTGAGTGGAGAAGCAAAAGTGTCGAGAGAGGGAGAATGAAAAATTGTTTTACTCTAGGCGGCTTCCTTTAAAAGGAATACGAAAAAAAAAATGACACCTCAGACTCCAACTTACGGGTGGGGGATCACTCAAGTGATAGAGTGCTGGGCCTCGTTTCAAGAGGTCCCTGGTTTGATATCACTATTTGGCAAATTATTTGTCGGAATTTATCCTCTACTGGTTAGATCGGTATCAGTATAATGTGACCAGCTGAGACGGAAGTCCTGGTATCCATGCACTATCCCTGTGTGAGGGGCGTTAAATTGCCAGACGTTAGTCTTGGGAACCGTCCACGATATAACCCAGTTACTGACATTGGACATTGAGAAAAACCAACACACAAACCAACCAACCAAGCAGCCAACTCTAACTTACTGGCTTGGCGCTTCAGGGCTTCAAACATGAGGTTTGCCTCATCGTTAATTGTTTTCTCAACCTTTTCGCGCGTCTTTGGACGCAGAGCGAATGTCCGTGGCACGTGGCTGACGTTAATTGTCATTTTGGTCTGAAACTGGGAGAACAAAATTTAAAGTTCCAAGGATTAGTATCTGGGCGGTTCCTTTTTTTTTTATTTAAATTAAAAAAAAAAGATTAAAATTATGAAGAATTATGATAATTTTACAAGTCATCCTGACATCTGAATTCTGAAAAAAAGAAAACTTCTTTAAGTCTAGATGTGTTGATTCTTGCGAACTGAACAGTAACGATTTCCATTGGGTCTGTATAATCGTAATGTTGTAATAATTAGAATGCGCCTTCGTGGACTTTAACAGTTTTCAGTTGTAACAAAACAATTAATGGAATATGTTACAATGTTTACTCCTAACCTAGCTCCCTTTCTCTTCATCTCTCTCTTTCGCTCTCTGTCTATCTGGCTCTCTATCTCTGTCTGTCTGTCTGTCTGTCTGTCTGTCTGTCTGTCTGTCTGTCTGTCTGTATGTCTGTCTGTCTGTTTGTCTCCTCTCTCTCTCTCTCTCTCTCTCTCTCTCTCTCTCTATCTATCTATCTATCTATCTATCTATCTATCTCTGTCTGTCTCTGTCTCTCTCATGCTAACATTGTCCACAGTTAAATGCAGCTATACAATTTGTGATATAACAGGAGCCAGCAGCAATCACGTGAGAGAGAATGCACAGTGTTACTCATGAGCGCATTTCCGTAGAATTATCGCCGGGGTTAAGGTAACACTGCTCCGATTTTTTGACAATTTTCCGAAGCTTCTACATTTTAGAATCCTATAAATCATAAAACCAGTAAATAATTCCACAATTCTACACATTATTAATTGAACAAAATATTAACTTACGTGAAAGTCTTGGTTGCCTGCAAAGGACCCGTTGCAGTCTCCTCCTTCGAGCTGCGTGCCAAATGTGAAAGTAGCACCCTCCACTTCGAAAGTTTCTGTGTTGCGCACCTCTAGCTGACGTTTCCAATCATCTTGAATCAACTGATTATCATCAAAATAAGAAGAATCAACCGTAAAAGAAATGTGTTTAGCAATTAGAGATAATAAATATATCGTGAGTAAGGGCAAACTTTAGGCGAAAACACTGTTTTGCACTTTTTGCGCAGTAAAAAACAATTTTTTTTTTTGGGGGGGGGGG
>RQTK01000874.1:110232-132233 GCA_003991915.1 Elysia chlorotica
TATTATTATTATTATTATTATTATTATTATTATTATTATTATTATTATTATAGGTAATGAACACATAGTTTGTTCTACATAATGTGAATTTAACTACAGGTCAACAAATCGTGTCATGACAACCATCAATATATTACTTGATTAATTCTTTAAATGCCTTTTAGAAGAATCAACACACATGTATTTGTTTTAGGTCCATGCTCGTGGGTACGGAATGGTCTGTACATCCTAACAATTTTCTAGTTACCAACTAGCTTGAAGGGTTGACAGATTTTCAACGGTCAGTTCAAATGCCAAGAGTTTATAGTTAATGAAATTTGCGACGAGTATCAAATAATAATAATAACACGAGTGTTCATGGTCTTTTAAAATCAAACAAAATTTCTGACGTCTCCAGTCCGTTGCAGGTGGATGTATATGTCTAAGTCAATGCATAATGTAGGGTATGTATAAGAATGGAGGTATAGTATGTCATAGTATCGAGGCTTCCAAAAAAAAGCAGGCAAAGTGACCAAGGTAGATAAAAAAAAATTCATTTAGAGCAAGGCCACCAAAAATAACAATCGACTGAAGTGAAACAAATTTTGCAAAGCAAGGGTAAAAGTAATCTATTTATTTTAAATACGTATCAAAGATCGGACAGAACAATTCTCAGTGAATATTTTTGCTTCGGTCTACAAGCCTGCTAGACTAAAAGTTTAAACTGTCCAAAATGTACCAAATGTTTTAATGATGTAGCCCACTTTGGCTCTATTTGCAAAAGATTGTTTATTTTGGTAACCCTGCCTATCATTATTTGAAAGCCTCGATTTAGAGTCCAAGTAAATTATACCATTAAAATAGGAGGAACAGTTGTGTCCTTTCTCTTTGTTGCAGTGTAGGTTGAGTGGACTGAACAAAAAGTTCCCTCTGAGTATGAATCTGAACTTAATATGGTAATGATTTATTAGAGAGAGATCACTGTTACTTTTATTACGCTAAAATGTGTTCACTCCAATCATTACGGTGACTTGACCAGTTCTAATGGAGACCTCGGTTAGTACTTTTAAACCTATAAATAGCCATATTTTAACTTTTACCAATTCGAAGGTGTTGTTTTGGTGAATGCGGAAGTACCCTTTCACAGCTGAAGCTTGTGACGATGGTAGGCAGTGAATTAACATCTCATTGAATCTGGCGTGCACCGTTCTTGCTAACAATCTTTGTCGGGAGCCTGAAAAACAACAACCCCAAACCAGAGAAATATTGTAGCAAAATCTTCGTTATGCTTACATTGTGTGATTGTGTCACAAACATAATGGTAATTAAGTAATAGTTTCAGCTGTTTGTCCCATTAATAGCTTTCTCAGTTTTTATGTCCCCCCCTCACACTAGATAAAATGACATTTGGAAATAAAATAAAAATATTTTAGATAGTTTGATAATTTTGTTTTTAACTGAGTTATTTTGGGTTCTTTCAAGATCATCAAATATGAATGCGGCATGGGCTCTGATATTAGCCAAGCACGGATTCCGAAATGTATAATTACAAGAGCTGATAAAACCAGCAATTCTCTGTTGTGCCCTTTTTAAGGGTATGAATTGATATGCTATCTTCAAAGAAAGAATACATTCTGAAAAATGAACATCAGAACTGAAAGCGATAATTTGCATCTTGATTAAATTTATAAAGTGAAAATTTGTTCTAAAGTATCTAAGCAATAAAATACATAAAGATCTAAATATAAAAAAGATACTTACCAGAAGGGTCACCAGATTCAGACTGCCTCTTCGACCTCAAGTGTTTGAGTTTCCTTTTGGCAATTCTGGTCAATTGTTGTCTATATCTCTGCAGATGATTTTGCGTCTGGTCCCGTTTTCGTTTGGTTTCCTGAAATCCTCCACGAGGCTTTTCAATTTTTAATCTAGTCGCCTCGTCATGCATGATATTAACGGCATGTTTGGGACAAGAATGGCATTTATTTCTTGGGAGTGTCTCGTAAACCCCACCCACTCTAGATCCGGGGTCTTCTTTGTGTTTCGATATATTTTTAAGCTTCGGGATGAATAACAAAGTGGAATCCGACGATGATTCCATGGCACCATATACAATGGCATTGGATTTAAAATAGAAAACTAATAGGACTTTAAAAAAGTGCAAATAACAACGATGTACCATGCCTGTAAAAAAGCTTCAGGATGAGCAACCTCATTTAATCAATTCAGTTTCGACTCAAATCTAAAAAAACCCGCATTTTTCATCATTTTTGGCATTGAAATTTAGTACTAAATAAAATTACATCACCAATAGCAGACATCGCACAGAGGTCGTCAGATCGTTTTTTATTTTGAATTGGATCAAATCAGATTTAGATCTAGATCTAGGTCTAGATATAGAAATCTAATCTAGATTGGTTCTAGACTCCAGATCGAATCTAGGCAACACCCATATCTAGATCTAGACTCATCAAAAGTATTAAATTTTAAATCTAGGATTTAGACATATTGTTTCTGTATGAGTGGTTTCAAAGTTAGGCCTATAGTTGAACAAATATTTCGTTCTTGGTATAACGAGAAATAGATACTGTGCAGGTACCGTCATCAATTGGATACAATTAAGCTAAAATATCAAACAAATTGAGCAATGTAATTTGGGATGAGCAAAAATTTTGACTGTGTCTTATCCAAGAAATTGTATTCATGAGTTTGGTTTGATATCGTTCAAAACGGGAAAATACGTAAACACGTGTCCAACTTTTCTTGGCGTGCAACGTTTTTCTCCTTTAAAAAAATTTAAACAGACAGATCTTAATCAAACTTTGGGCAGTGTGGGTGATGCATGACAGTATGTTAAAAAAAAACATACCTATGGCTGTCAAAGCAAGTGATGATGGGAAGGGAAATGATATCAGAGGTTTTAATAGGAT
This sequence comes from Elysia chlorotica, assembly GCA_003991915.1. Taxonomy (NCBI): domain Eukaryota; kingdom Metazoa; phylum Mollusca; class Gastropoda; family Plakobranchidae; genus Elysia; species Elysia chlorotica. The sequence goes on from RQTK01000874.1 coordinate 113,139, forward strand.
TCCTTTTATTAGTGGTTAACTCTTAAAACCCTACAGTTCAAGCATCTTATGTTATTTGTTCCAAAACACAGCGTAAACTCTCTTTCTAATATTTTGTCTTCAATCCGTTTTTCGTAGTTTAAATAAAGAGATATAGAGTCTGAACCTGGCATTACTTATGCATTCAGTATATCAGCTAATAGATTTCTTTCTTGTCTTTGTTTTATTTCCTTAGACATGGATCTGTGGCGATCACAATCCTAATAAATAATGTTAAATTCATTCGAAGTGAGAGAACATTGATAGAACTCTGATAAGGCTCTAGTCATCTGATCAAGCAGAAATAAAGAAAATAGCGATTCAGTGCATAGAACAGAACGCCCGAACGGAACAAAAATTAATGTTAAGACCAACTTTAAAATGACACTGGGACTTTTCTGCTTGTTAAACATCTTTGATGTCTTCTACTCAAGGCGTCCAAAAGTTGCTTCCAACCGAAGCCGTACAATCCTTACGTCGATCGGCACAACACTGTCTTGATGATGCGGCACTAGACAGTCTAGCGTTGACTGAACTTCCCATTTGAGACGCGGCGCGCTAATGTGTAGGGTCAAACTTCATTTTTACCCTCAGAAATGAGAAATGAGAGGAGTTTTTTAATATGTTACTATAACTATCATTCTTTATTAATTTACCACGTTACAGGGGACATAATAGGCTTTACATAGGCAGGTCGTGTGGGAAAAAAAGGGGGCTGAGTTAGTTGAGATGAGTTGGTTTAACGTCCAACGTCAGCACTATGTAGGCAATGTTGTGGACGGGCCCCAAGACTGACGTCTCACAATTTTATGTGCTGCCACACACGAGACAGGGCGGGGATACCATGACTACTGTCTCAGCCGATCACATTAAACTGACAGTGAACCAACCAGCAGTGGGCGAAATCGCTAAGGGTACCTGACACGTCCCAATCTATTGTACAATTTAGGAACGATCCATTGTTACACGACGGATTGGTGCATGTAAGTGCAAAATCGTATCCAATTTCCTTGATTGCACGATGAATCGAATACGATTTTTTGACATCAGGAGCTCGAACCTCCTGCGTAGGAAACCGATGTCCTACGCCAGGGCTACCACGCCTCCCGAAAAACAAAAATAAAGGGGTAGCGCCAACGTCTTGAAAACCTTAAAATAATACGCATTTACCTAGCCAAGTGGAGACCAAACACATTAAGTCCTGGGTGACTCAGGTGCGTCCTTAGATTTACCAGCCTTTATCTAGATCACAATCCTAATAAATAATGTTAAATTCATTCGAAGTGAGAGAACATTGATAGAACTCTGATAAGGCTCTAGTCATCTGATCAAGCAGAAATAAAGAAAATAGCGATTCAGTGCATAGAACAGAACGCCCGAACGTACCAAAAATAATGTTAAGACCAACTTTAAAATGACACTGGGACTTTTCTGCTTGTTAAACATCTTTGATGTCTTCTACTCAAGGCGTCCAAAAGTTGCTTCCAACCGAAGCCGTACAATCCTTACGTCGATCGGCACAACACCGTCTTGTTGATGCGGCACTAGACAGTCTAGCGTTGACTGAACTGCCCATTTGAGATGCGGTGCGCTACTGTGTAGGGTCAAACTCTATCATTTTTACCCTCAGAAATGAGAAATGAGAGGAGTTTTTTAATATGTTACTATAACTATCATTCTTTATTAATTTACCACGTTACAGGGGACATAATAGGCTTTACATAGGCAGGTCGTGTGGGAAAAAAGGGGGCTGAGTTAGTTGAGATGAGTTGGTTTAACGTCCAACGTCAGCACTATGTAGGCAATATTGTGGACAGGTCCCAAGACTGACGTCTTTCAATTTTGTGCGCTGCCACACACGAGACAGGGTGGGGATACCATGCCTACTGTCTCAGCCGATCACAATAAACTGACAGTGAACCAACCAGTAGTGGGCGAAATCGCTAAGGCTCGAACCTCCTGCGTAGGAAGCCGATGTCCTACGCCAGGACTAACACGCCTCCCGAAAAAAATAGAGGGCTAGCGCCAACGTCTTGAAAACCTTAAAATAATACGCATTTACCTAGCCAAGTGGAGACCAAACACATTAAGTCCTGGGTGACTCAGGTGCGTCCTTAGATTTACCAGCCTTTATCTTTGTTTGATTGCCTTGCTTATTACCTCAATGAAATAAATTATAGAATGGACACATTTGCCAAATAAACGCTTTATTAAAAAAGCCTTAATTTTCTGTGAAAGCTAGCGCCTTAACTGCCGCTCCAATCTGCTTGAGGCTTGTCGGCTTTGTTCTCAGCGTGTCCCAAAAGTAATTTCACGCCTCCTTAAGACAAGATACGATAAGATAAGATAAGATATCACTTTAATAGTACACCTGGGAAATTTAGTTTTATTACAGAATAATATAGATACACGATTATACAGTGTATTCACAGGTTACACGAGTGTACACACATTCGCACATAGCCACTCACCCCCCCCCCCCCCAAAAAAAAAAAAAAAAAAAAAAAAAAAACACACACACACATACACACAATTGACATCGAATAGCCTTCACTGAAAAAAAATTATACTGGTCGGAAAGTGTAATTTTGAATTTTTATTGTATCATTATGAAATCCACTTCTCGGTCTACTGTCGGTCCAAGTTTTTACAACTCTAACCGTAAATGGTAAAACATAATTGTTAGATTACGTGTACTGTTAATGTAATATAAATGTTATGACTTATAGATACACGTACTTTGTATACTGATTGATTACTATTATAGTTGTTGAAGATATAACTACTCTTTCTGTTGTTGTTGTTGCTGATATCTTATTTCTATTATTGCCACTGTTTTTGTTGTCATGGTGGTCTTTTTAGGGTTTCTGTTCCGTTGCTGTTTCTTTATTGTTTGTTTTTGTAATTGTTTAGTCTTTTTGTTTGTTTATTTTCTTAAATTTCTTTCAATACCGTAATCATTTTTGGCACTGTAATTATTCTTGTTATTTATCAATGTTGATATAATTATTATTGTTATCACTATTTCTATATATAGAATCTATAGCAGTCACTTGTATATTAACAGTTCATGTATCTTGTTATTGTTATAATATTAAAAAAGTTAAAAGTCTAGATCCCTAAAAAACAAAACAATAACAACAAAACACACACAAAAAACCCAACAAAAACAGAACAAAAAAAAAAACTTCTACGCAAGGCTTCCAAAACATTCTACACTTTCTTTCTAGTCATTAAAATAACAAACAACCCAGATTTAGATCTACTTGCTGCCGCTTAATTATTTTTTTTTCGGTTCGCACCACACAATTCTTATTATAATAGATTTATGTGGTTCGCACCTAGTTTCCGAAAATTGCACCGTTCAATCCTAAATGCAACATTGAGATGGATCTAAACACTTTAACTGTCATTAGCGCGGTATCGAATACACCATAACTATTATTTTAGATGGTCGTTCTTGTGTTGTTAACATAAATTGTAGGACGTTGGCAAATGTTCGAAATATTTTCCCAAGTTTCTTAATTTTTGTTTTACTTGTAACCTGTACAAACTACAACAGTTTTTCGCGACATGGCAGTCTATCGGTGTTACTTATCGTTGGCTGTTTCAAAGACCCACTTAGTCTCGATCTTACTCGCCATTTCATTCTTTCTCTCTCCTCCACACTACCCACTTATGTAATTTTAATTGGTACACCTAATCATTTACAAAAACACATAGGCCTACTCTCTTTATCTGTCTCTGTTCCTCTACCACTAAAATTGTTTCTTTTATTTTTTTTTACACTTTGCCAGGAAAATATCATGTCTACTCTTTATTTATTCTATTAGTACTCTTACATACCACCCCGTGATTCCCGCCTCTCTCCGCCAAAAAACAAACAAACAAAAAAAAAAAAAAAACAAAAAGAAAAAAGAAGAACAACAACTGCGCACACAATTTCTTATAATTTAGTTCTTATACCTTTATAAGGATTCCTATTTTATACTCTTATAACGCCACCACGGGACATACACTTCTCACAAATCCCGATAATTAATTTTTGTTGTGTGTTAAATTCGCGTGGGCAGTGGGCATGCCATGGCTGAGCACTGTGAGCCATTGATGTGCGGACTATGTGGTGATATAGAAAGTTCCCGAGGACCTGTCTATTCTTTATTCCATCACTATTCTTATTGAAAAACCATTATTTGACTTTTTCCCCACCACGTTGAACTCATTTTGTACGCATTGATATAATACTCTAATGCCAGCACCTCTTTGTATTGATATGAACACCTTCCATTTCGAAATGATAAAAGTCAAAGCTTTTACCCGTTTAATTTGTTTGAAAATAGTGTGCACACAGGCCGTTACCCAAAAATGACGCGTAAATTGTTACGTTTTTCGCATTTCACTTCACCGAAACTTTTCAGAATAATTATTTAAGAAGGCCTCGTTCTTTACACATACCTTTTTTGTAGCAAGAATTTAGCACCAATAACAATGAATAATGCCAAGAAATTGACACTTATATGTTAATATGGTATAAGAGAGTTAAGATGTACTTATTGTGTCATAACTAAGCTTCGAATTTAACATTTCAGCTGAGTTAAATGCAATTTCAATTGCGTACAAGTAGATATATAATTGTGAAAAAAAAGTAAGCTTTGAAACTTAAAAACGTTTATTCCAGATAAATGTCAATTCAATGAATTACATAATTATAATTTTTTTTTTGCAACTATTTCACCTAAGTACTACTGCTTTACATTGTCATGACTGTACACCAATTTGTCTTGAAACATTTTTTTCTTCTTTCTTAAATCTGTTAAGTGCGAAGATGTTTCGTTTTAAAAAAAAAAAAATTCTACCCAGTGGAGAAAGTCCTGACACAGGATTATAACTTTTCTTGTTAGTAAAAATGATCAGCTTAAAATTTTCCGCAATCCTTTAAAAAAAACAACAACAAGTAATCTATTTTTAGATAGTAGAAAAAAAATTACGACGGTAAGCCAAAAAATGTTACACAAGAGTTCAGTTACCGGTATTAAAAGCCCCTGTAAAATATCAACTAGAATTCTAGCAAAACATTTGAATTATTAATGCACCGTCTGTTCTGAATAAGATCATACTTTTTTTTAAACCGTTTTTTAACAAATTAATACTACTGGTTGAGACAATGAAGCCACAATACAAGTATACAAATCCCGGTTTAACTTCACGGCTTTGAAAACCGGGACCAAAATAACTATTACGGGTCTAAATTGGATACATCTAAGAATATTGTGGACATAAAATAAATTAAGCAAAAAAAAAACAACCAAAAAAACCTTATTGTCTAGAATGTTAGTCTTCTAGTGTCTGCACCGATTCGTATTTCAATGCGCTCATAACAATACAACCTTGAGGCTTCTCATAAGCGAAATGTATTGCTCCGTGAAAAAATGTTTACAACTCCGTTGGTGAAATAGTTATATTTACTAATTAGGTTTCGTCATGTAAAACCCAATCCTTAAGATTGAATTGAATTCTTTTACGGGAAAAGTTCATACTGGAAAGTATTTTGAATTAAATTCATTAACAAGGAACAACTTTTAATGTTAATTATAATTATAAGTAAATTCCTTATTTTTCATAACAGTTCACCTCTTTTGTTAATGTTATAAGAAAAATTTTGCAAATCAATATTTTGCGTCTTTATTAATTGATATTGTTTAGAAGGATTTGGTAATTTAAAAAAAACACCGTTTAAACCTATTTAAAAATAAGAAAACACATATAATTTTTTTTTCATGAAATACAATGTAGACATGGCATTTTTAAAACCATATCATTTGTCGAGACAACCACCGATATCTATCTATCTATCTATCTATCTATCTATCTATCTATCTATCTATCTATCTATCTATCTATCTATCTATCTATCTATTTATCTATCTGCATAATTTCGTGTCTATTAAAGAATGAGTAAATGGGCAATGTATACAAAGGTTCAACCACTCTGCCTACGCTGCCACTTGCTTTTTATTTTTTTTCAATCCAATTTCCATTTTTCTTATTCTAAAGACAAGCTGTTGAAGTTTCTGTCAGCCTGCAGAGACCCGTTCTTGTCCCTGGCTGTTGAATTCCAGTGCCTTTAATTAATGTAATTGTTAGGGTAAATCTGATAGCTGTAAACTGAGCGTGGCAGGCGCTCTAGTGTTGTCTCCCAGATTCCCACACAGTTACACAGGCCACACGCTCCGTTTCTAGCAAATTAATCTGTTCGATAGAATTTCCCTTCACTCCCTTCAACCATTTGTTGACAACACGTTATCGTAAAGCAGTAGGGTTTAATAAGGTATTCATGCTGTGCCTACCTCTTTTGTCTTTTTTGCTCCCTCTTTCTGGGTACTTAGATACGCGATAACATCAGGGATACACGATTTAAAACTCCTTTTGGACATTATTTTTTTTAAACCACTTATAATAATCATTTGGCACCTGACCTGACGCAATACATTTGTCAATTTCCCACTCTTATGAAAACACCACTGGCGAAATTCAAGAAGTTGGTATTCTAAGGTTGCTGTCCTGGCGTAATGCAATTTATCACACCAAAGTACATTTTGTGCCCGAAAACCTTCGAAAATGAGATCCATCTTCTAACCTGAAAAAAATATGCAATAAAAAGCAAATTTATAGACGACAAGACGCTGAAATTAATTTTCTTCGTGGATTCGAAGCAGTTGCTTAGCAACTAGTTTGGTTAACAAAGAAAAAAAATCAACAAACTGGGAAGTTAAATGACAAATTTAATCTCACCGACGCCAATTAAAAAGTAGAGTTACGTTCCTTGGTCATCCCTCGTTCTGGTTGTCTGGGTTCTCTATTTCTACCCCCCCTCTCTCCTTCTCTCTCTCTCTCTCTCTCTCTCTCTCTCTCTCTCTTGCTGTCTCACCCAGTCTGCCTCTTTTAAAAAATATATCTCTAGCATGTTTTTTGTGCTGGCCCTTTTCTCTCTACATCTCCATAATTATATCACTATCCTTCTCTGCTTCTGTGTAAAGCTATTAATTTTGACAAATGACAATGGCACAAACAAGAGCTTGGCTTCGTATGCCTGTTATTTCCCTCTCTCTAGACCTATGCCTTTAAAAATTATCGTTGGTTAGAGATAAAATTACACAGACAAATCCCTCTTATTTTCTTCAAAAAACCATTTGGTATGATTATTATTTCACTCATACTTTTAAATTACAATAATCTTCCATCATAAAATGTTCCAATCATAAATTTACCAACTAGTGTTCTTTTGTATTTTTAAGCTATAATTTTCGTTATATTTTGAGCATAATTTTTTCCTGTACATATTTTATAATAATTAGATTCAGCTGATCGTTAAACATCTACTCATTTTTTTTGTTTCGATTAAAAACAAAAACATTTATTAGCATTACACAACGTCTTAAGTTGGGTTTAACATGATAAGAACCTTAGAAAAGTCTTTTCTAAATAGAAGTCATTGTTCGTTATGGATATTATTAATATTAACGTTATGGCAATCATTTTTTATTTTTTTTAATCTGAATTAAAAAGAACAAGACCCCCACCCCATTTTACAGTATTTGGTTTTAAATTTTCATCGGTTTTCTTTTTACCGTTTTAATAGGAAAAAGAATTTCCCAATCGGTATTTCATGCACGTCATAATTATGCGACACAATTCCTTTGTTCCTAATTAAGTGCGACATTATTTTCATACAGACAAACTAACATTTGAATTGTACACATAAAACCACACACTAAATTTAAAAAAAATCCCTTTTGTAACAACGCCAAGCATTGGATTTCTTAAACCAAGTGTTGATATTTTTATATGTACATTTTATATGTTTAGTTTTCTGTTTGATTCATTTGAAAATCTGTATTTTTACTTTGGCATCCACAAAGCTTCTGTCTCCATTTTTTCTTTTATTAAAAAAATCGTCCCCTTTTTTCTCCGTTCACTCATTCTTTTTGTACCAACCTCCGCTTTCTATGTCCTTTCTCTGTGACCCCCAAACAATGGCGCATTCACCAGAAGCTCTCAGGGTTATGTCCCTTATGAGCTACAACTCCACTTGAGACTCTCTTAACATTGTATTTTCTCTATTATTTTTGGGGGTCAATTTTTAAAATAATTTTCTAACATTTTAAGTAACACAAAAATAGTTTAAACTTTCATGGGACTTCGCTTTGTTAACCGCTTGCCTGACATATAAGAAAACTAATTTTTTAACATGTATGATAAACGTGTACAACTCGAAAAAGTCGATTTATAATTATGTTTGTTTCAGTTTGTAAAATTTCCAGCACATTTGAAAAGGGCTTCCCTTGCGTGAAGACCCGATAACCTATTGAAAATTGCTAGGTCCTCCAACAATCGTCAGCTAAGAAAAAAGGGGAGATATTACTCCTTGCTAGCCGGCTCTAACAATCCCTCTCATTCAAGAAGGAGTAATGGCAATATGACTAGGCTGCCAAACAAATATTTATTAAGTCTTCGTCGGCATCTCCCTCAAATCCGATCTGTTCATATAAAAGGAAAATGATGATGGTGATGATGATGATGATGATGATGATGATGATGATGATGATGATGATGATGATGATGATGATGATGATGATGATGATGATGATGATGATGATGATGATGATGATGATGATGATGATGATGATGATGATGATGATGATGATGATGATGATGATCCCTCTATTTCGCTCTCTTCCCCTATATTTCCCTTCCTAGATCTCTCTCCCTTAGCTCTGTATGTCATTTGTTAATTCTCTCTGACACTGAGTCTCTATTTTTTACACCCTATCCCTATTCCTATCTTGTCTTCCCTTTCCTACCACCTTTTACCTTTTTGCTCTCATCTCGTCTATTTTTTGTGTATCTGCCTGTCTCTCCTAGGTCTATCCAGTTATCTGTCTGTCTCCTACTAAATAAAAAATGTACACCTTACAATTTAATCTTTTATCTTAAATCTATTTTTGCCACACGAACAAATTAGCAATTTTTTGGCAACCTGTACATAATTTTTTGCCATCGTCTTGAAAACCTTGGAATAGCCACCTACCATGTTGATCGGATTAAAATATTTCACTTTTTACCCTTTGTGAATATAAATATTGTTTGCATACATACATAGACGTAATGGCTTTATTTAAATAACTGATTAAAATTAGGGTTTTCAATTGGATGAACCGTGTTAAAAAGAGTTAGGAAAAAAAAGAAATACAGAGATAAAGACAAAAAAACAGAGAGCGAAAAAGAGAGAGGTATGTAGAGAGAGAGAAAAAGAGAGAGAGGAGAGAGAGAGAGAGAGAGAGAGAGAGAGAGAGAGAGAGAGAGAGAGAGAGAGAAGAGAGAGAGAGAGAGAGAGAGAGAGAGAGAGAGAGAGAGAGAGAGAGACAGACAGACAGACAGACAGAGATAGACAGGGAGAGACACAGATATAGACAACATGACAGAGCGAGGAAAAATCAAAATAGAATAAAAAAGGGAAAAAGGGACACAAAAAAATAACGAGGAGATTTGCTCAGCTCAGGCTGAATGTTAGCACAGGCAGTAATTATATTATGTTCGATCGGGCTGTCTTTGGAGGAGAGTTGCCGGGGGTGAATTGGCCAGCCTAGGTTTGTTCTCAGCAGCGGCCACAGCGACGAAAAGGTCAGCACTCTCGCGCTCTGGAGGTACGGAAGGTACATATATTTTACGTTAAACATACGCTCTTTTTTACGAAAAGAACTTGAAATCTCTGAATTAATTTGGCATCAACAATTCACTACGGGGTGAATTACTTAGCCTTGGTTTTACTGTGAGAAGCGGTTACAGAGACAAAAAGGTCACCACTCTCTCGCTTTGGAGGTACGAAAGGTAGACAAATGAATTTAATTCTTTTATGTTTAAAGCATAAAATCTCTTTTTTTTTGTTACAGGGAAAATTTAAAAGCCAGCATTAGTAAGGCACCATTAATTAACAAATACTAAACACAACTACTGTTAAAAGCGCAATTGTGGCCAGTTTAGAAACTACTTTGCGTTTCGAACATTTACTGAGTGGAATCTGAAGTAAAATTGTCATTATCCCTTTTTTTTAAATATAACCCTTGGGTGGAAATGTATAATTTGTCGTATAATTTCTACATAAAAATTTTAAGCGTTTGCACATCTTTATCTACTATATACATGTACATGTAGCTCTATAGCTATATTAACACTTAAAAGGTTCAACATTGTCAAAGATAAATATGATACTGTTATATATAACACGTTTTTTTATTTATAATATTAGATCATAATATTGAATTTTATTGGATGAACTTTTTAAGTCTGCCACCTTTGGCTTATTTCGAACTGATATAGCACGATAATTTCTAAAAATGTTTTTTTACACTCCGCACTGTAAAGTGTAATAGCACATTGCTTTTTTAACCTAGATGATAAAGAATTAAACATACAAGTTTAGATTGATCCATGGGTATAACTGGCGATACTGGTGATGCAAAATGACCGGTGACCCTGGTGGTCTGAGGTAGTAAATCATCGAGATCTTTCATACTCTTAGTCTTACTTGGCGTTATAAAAATAAATTGCTTTAAGGATCACATATAAATACTTTTAGACAATTTATAGCTTTCTGCAGGTGTCAGGTGCCAGTATTTTTATTTTGATGACTGTATTTTTTAGGCCTTAACAACGCTATTTAAAGTATACATGACTAAGTTTTTTTTAAATTAATCTATTGCAATGAGTATCACAATATTTATTTTTAAAAACACTATGAGAGGAAAACAATTGAGCATAACAGTGAATTTTGTGAAAATGCTGACCTGATAAGAATCAGATCAACTCTTCCTTTTTCATGACTAAGCTGTATTGGTGGCACAGGTCGAAGGGGGATAATAAGTCGGACCTCAATGGAGCGATTCTTTTTCTCAGTCGCTCAATTACAATATTACGGTCGATAAGACTGAGGCGTCATAGAGATACAAGAGCGTGCGTACATGATTATGCCTTCTCTTTCTTTGTATAAATTATTCAGGCCCATCGTTAGAGATCTCATGATGAGATTACTATTTCAATACTGTAATACTTCATAAAATACGTTTCTTAAATCCCCAGCTTCAACAAACTACTTTGATCTAAATGCTATGTGATGAGTGAGAAAAGACACTGAGTTGAGGCTATGGGTTAGATATTTGCCCTCATGTTTTGGCTATTATTTCCTAAATTCGAGCCCTGCGCTGTCATATAGACTGTGGCCTCATTTATGAGTATCGGGATTCATGGACTTTAATTCTGTAATCACTAAAACGTCACTCACTAAACTTCTGTTTATTCTAGGATGGAGTAGAGATTCTTTAAACAGGCCACAACAACACAAACTTTCCTTTTTTATTACTAAAGATATTTGACAGACAAATCTTGACTGCGAATCGTGGGCCTCTGTTGAGAAGAGAGTAAATGTAAGCCATCAGCTGGAAAGGAAAGTGAAGAACTTGGTGTATGGCTAAACAACGTTAATATTTCTAAAAACCATCACCACCCCACCATTCCCCAAAAATGGATAAAGCACGACCTAAAATAAATCGGAGGTGCTACAAATTGTACACGCTAGATATAATCTATTCCCATATAATTATTAAAAGACAAACATAATTATTAGTATGCCGAAAAACATAGTTTATCTTTAGGCCTATATATTCGGTAACTCATTTCATTGTGTTTACCAAGCCAAGTATGAAAAAATAATGTAAAAGTGTTAAAACAAATAGGTGCGTAGTTTATGCTGTTGCTTTTTTGTTGTTGTGTTAGTATTGGGTTTTGAATCGAAGTGGTGGTTCCGTCAGGTTTTTCTTATAGTAATGGGATTAAGTTTCCTGATTCAGTTATTATAAGCCGATTTTTCCAGCCCACACAATCCTATGATCAAGACTATAAGTTGGTTTTATCAGCTCTGCTTATCCTAAAATTTGATTGATGCAAAATAGGGAGTGGTAGAGAATCAGCTAAAGCGATCATGGCGTTCTTATGGATCGTCTGGCATTAAGACACCCTTTTTGCCACATGCATCAATATTTTGCAAAAAGAAAATTGGAGGTATTTTTGCATCCTTTACAAAATTGGAAATATTGTTAACATATCTCTACTTTTTACGATTATGTAGACAGCACTGGCTACGATAGTCATGATGACTATGAAACAGCTCACGTAAGTGATACAACTGATAACGGCTTAACAGGTCCATGTTGCCGTCTATAAAACGGCTCAATTTAATATACAGTTCATTAAAAACAAGCCGCTAATTTATAATTGGCTGGAATGTGCGGCTTCGCTCAGGCTTTGGGACAGTGCACGAAAGTATAATGGTTTTTAAAGGTTGTAGAGATAAAGCATGGGTTTTGGGACAGTGTACACAGATAAATATAGAGATAGAAATACCATGCAAATAAAGGTAAACAAATAACCTGTGACACAAATGGATGCACAATAGACATATTAAAAGTCTGGATTACAGACGCCAGAACGTTTACAGTATTTCTTGCTATACAACAATGGTTACTCCATTTGATGCCAGGAAATAGATGGTTGAGTTATCTCCACTTTTTGACAGAGCTACATGTAGCATTCCATCTGAAAACACAAGACCAATTGAACTCAAGGTTTGTCATTGAGCTTTATTACTAATGCTTATTGAGAAAGATGGCCGAAGTGGACACTGCCTAAGTTGAAGTATAAATGGAAATGATGTTTCTGATTGTTGAAGAGGTTTACGCGGTATGAAATGGCGCTCTCCCATAATATGAGCTCCAACAGCGATCTCAACCTCGATGAAATTTCGCATGCAGCCGGTGACGATACATCTGGTTCCATTCATGAGTTGTGATGATTTTATTGATCTCCGTATTATAACTGGCATACCCATTTTCAAACGGAGCATATGAGGTGGAAGAGTAGAAACTTCTATTGAATTAAAAAAATCAACAGTGTTATAGGCTTGTAAGAATGGAGAGGTTTTGGAATCCATTATGCCATTGTATCGTTGATGTACGTCACGGCTTCATTTAAAGGAGCAAGGCCAATGATAACCCGCTGTGTAATCCACTGTTGATTTGTATAATTTTGCATAAATTTACGAAAAACATGTTTAGTACACTATTGGTCGATAATCAAAATTGATCAAAGAATATGATGTCAGGTTTGATGATAATTTCAGCATTTCCGTTGCCCAAATTCAAGGAGTTTTCAGCAAACAGTCTGTTTTCATCATTTCTGAATAATGCTGCACGCATATTGGCGGTGAGACTAAACTTTTTAACAAACACCCACAACTGTGATCATTTTAGGCTAGTGTCAACATTATTGGCTTTTGTGCCTTGTGGGACCACTGGCAGTATTTGTCGAAAATCTCTGCAGAGCAGAGTAAGTAGTCCACCCATGACTTGATCTGATGATCTCAAGTCACAAAGCGTCTTGTCAACAGCTTCTAGAACCTTACGATGAAACTTACCCGCTTCATCAATTATCAGTATTGATGCCTCTTCGAAGATCCGTGCTAGCGCAGTGTCCTTTTTTTACAGGGCATATTGTAGTATCACTTTGTACCGTGGAAAGTGTGACACTGGTAGGAGTGTAGCCGCAATACTACTTCTGGCTGTGGCAATTGCAATTTTTCCTTGATCTCTGAGTGATTCAAGTCCAGTATTTATTAAAAAAGGTCTTACCGCAGCCTCCAGGGACATCCAAAAACAGAAACCTTCTTGATTTAACTCCACTATTTCATTAAACATTGTGTAAAATAGCATTGTTCTTGCGCCAGGAGCTATATCTTCTCGTTTGCTGTCTGTTGTTCCTCTGCTATATCACAACAGACCCACCTTCTTTATTCCTGACCAATCCTTTCAAGTAGCAAGTCGACCAGGCTGTAGCATTCCAAGATCAGTTAAAGATGATATTCCCATTGACAAAATGATATCTGACTAAATTCATCAGGCTCACTTTGTATGCTGCTTCGTGTTGAAAAGTTAAGTGATGTACAGAATCTTCACTGAGTGCATGTTTGAACTCCTGCCATAGAGCTGATGGATTTGAATGTGAAGTATGGAACCTGAAGTAGTGAGTCTCGACTCATACGCCGAGTGTGTCTTGGTCCGGCGTCTGCCTGCCAAATTTGTTCAGCCACTTACAGTTTTTTTATCTCAATTTTTGATCGTGCAAATGACGCAAAAAGCGTTAAATAGATTTTAGAAATTTCATAAATTGAAAATTGTTAGTACTTCAGGTGGAGACTTCCAAATTTTATTTCTTGTGATGGCAGTCAAGGCTAGACCTAGAATATCTAATCTTAAGATCTAGATATATTTAACTTTTGAGTAGATCTCCATTTGACAGTCTCTCAGATTTCACACTATTTCCTGCAATAATAATAAAACCGAGTAAAGAGACAAATGTTTGAGGGGTTCACGGTGATGCTAGATCAGATTTTTGTTGATTTTTATTTGTGATGCGCTAAGGTCTAGGCTAAAGAACAGAGATCTGGAATTAAAAAATAAATTCTAGATAAAAATTAGATTTGTTCCTGATTTAAAATGCACGTAGACCTAATTATCGACACAGTTGAACATTAAAAAAATGTATTAATTATTTAATGCACCCTGGATCAGACTTAACTGTCATTAGGCTATCTTATAGATGACACTTTTTAACCATAAATAGCCAAGAAATAAAATGTGGAAGTCTCGATCTGAAGTACTAACAATGTTCAATCTATGAAATTTATAAAATCTATTTAACGCTTTTTGCGTCATTCGCACGATCAAAAATTGAGATAAAAAAAACTGTAAGTGGCCGTTTGATCGACGAATCAATTTGAAGTTTATGAAATTTCTTAAATCTAATTAATGCTTTATGCGTCATCGTAAAATGAGCCAGCCTAAAACATTCAGAAAATTCCAATTTACGAATGTATCCAAATTTCAAGTAATAAATTACCAAGTTCACAATTTAGTATGACGACAATGCATGAAACAAACCTTGGCAAGCAAAACAGCAGCAGCAGCAGCAGCAGCAGCAGCAACAACAACAACAACAACAACAACAACAACCAACAAACAAATTAATCCCAACAAAACAAGAATAAAAAGACAAAAACAAAACAGCACTGCATTATTTGTGAGCAAATATTCATAACACTTTTAATACCATTCAATTGGGCCATTTATTACATTAACAACCACAAATTGCGTCATTAATATTAGTTTACAAAATTAAAAGTTCATAATTTAGTTTGTATTTTTTTAATCAGAAATAAAAAAGAAATCTTGAAATGAGGCAAACAAAGCTTGGATGCGTAATACGCTCTTGATTTTGTTGAGCTACTGTTTATTTATTTTTTTTTTGTTCCAGATAATTATGTTTTTAGACTAACCCAACGCTCCATAGATGTACCCGCTCTAGTGATAGAACCACAGAGAGTGAGAGTGGTAGGAAAAAAAATCGAAAGATGGAAAAAAGTTAAGAGTTGCTGAGTTGTTGAGTTAGTTTAACGTGCAACATCAGCACTATATATTCAGATAGAGAGAAAGAGAGACAGAGTGAAAGAGTTGAGAGGTGACTGGTGGGAGAGAGTGTTATAGAGAGATAGACTAAGAGACAAAGAAAAAAAAAGAGATATAGCAACAGATAAACAGATAGAGAAAGAAAAAAGGAGATAGCAACAGATAGACGGGTAGGTAGAGAGAGAGAAAAAGAAATCGATAATGTAACGATAGAAATACAGATAGAGAGTGACAGAGAGAAAGAGAGATATAAAGAGACAGAGAGAGAGAGAGAGAGAGAGAGAGAGAGAGAGAGAGATCTAGTCAGAAAGAGTAACTGTCTTAGGTTGGTAAATTGTTTTTGTTATTTCTTGTTGTTTTGTTCTTATTTTTACGAAATGCTATTCTCGAGAAAAGCGTTAACGCAGCCACTGTGCTGAGCCATGGGTCTAGAGGAATTGTTAAATCGATGTTAATGGCTTCCTCAAGCTCCACTACGATAGTGACAGCAGCGCCGTATTCCGTGATTTGAGCGCTGGCGACAGAGAGCAGCGGGAGGACGGTGGGTAGAACTTTAAACCGCGGGTAACAGGTAGTACATATTGAGCTACGGCGGCGACACTTTCTTTTTATCTCCTCGCTGACAACTTGGCACTTGTGGAGGAAACTCCGGCTAAAAAATAGAGGGAAGGAGAGGGGGGGGAGGCAAAGATGGGTAGAGATATGGAGGGAGGTAGGGATAGAGGGGAGAGGATAGAGATGAAGGGAGGAAGGGAGGAGACAAAAGCAGAGGTGTACAGAGGAAGAGGTGAAGAAATTTCAGAAGTGCATTCCTTTCGAAAAAAAACCCCCAACAAAAGCAACAACAACAGAAGGATGGATAAAAAAAACAACAGAGAAGATATGAGAGAAAGAGGAAAGAAATAGAGAGCCATACACATACCTACATACGTTATAGACATATAGATGGGAAAGCGCAGGAGAAAGATAAAGGGGGAAAGCAGAAGATTTAGAAAGACCATGAAAGATAGAGAGATGTTGGAAGAGAGGGACAAGAGAGAGAGAGAGAGAGAGAGAGAGAGAGAGAGAGAGAGAGTTGAGAGAGAAATCACAATAGCTGGAGAGTCTCACTCTCGCTTGGCTCACACAGCGGCTCTGTGGAAGATCCATCCACGCGGTGAAGGGTGAGGGGGGAGGGGAGAGGGAGGGTCACCGAGCTAAAGGCAAGTGACTTTCAACGAGCCAGCTTCGTTCGAAGAATTCACAACACGTCTGTCTTTAATCTCCCCTCTATTCCCCGTCAAACGAGCAGCTCCGGTCCACAGGCTTAGATTCTAGATCTACTGTGGTCTCAACTTCCAACCCTCCCTGATCGCTCCATAGATGTACCCGCTCTACCCACGACGCTCGCTCAACAACGATTGCTGGCCTTCCGTGAGCAGGTACGCTGTGACGTCTTCCACTGCTCCCTGTCACTGACTGGCTTCATCATTTCATCACCGCGCTAGCATAGCACCAACCCCACTCGCTCTACGAGAGAATGATGTCGCGATGCTGATGTTTGTTGTCATGTCCAGATCTAGACACTAGTGGTTTGTTTGTCTTTGAGTGAAACGAAAGCCTTATCAAATGCAAACATTCGGTTAGCTTAGATTTAGATATTGAGTTCTCTGCATATTCTTCTCCACAATATTATTGACGTCGTCTTTTGGGAGTGAATTCGATTGTGCTTGCTCTGAGGTTTCTCTGTAGGTGAGTGGAACTATTTTGAATATTATTAGGAAACGAAATTAGATCAACAACAAACAAACAAAATACACACATGAGCGGAAAATTACATTTTTTTATTAATAAAATATTGTGTCTCCTTACTTTTAAGTAAATGGATTTTTTGTCGGTGCGATGTTTTGGTTAGTTTTTACGTGTAGACATTGTTCTCTCGTGAAATTAAAAAGGGAAAGGAGTAGATGATTCGAATGAAGTGGTCTAGACTTCTTTAAGGTAACTCATTCGATATTTGAACCCGCACCTCTTTAATTTCAGTCTTAAATAATTCTACCGATTGAGGTTTGTCACGTCGCTCTGGATGTAGTAAGTCTAGTGTTCTAAATAAACCATTTTCGAGACAAACAAAACGTTTTCGACTGAGGAAAAGTTTTATTTTGGGGAATGAGGCGTATCTTGGTTCAGTTTTTATAAGTTGACAGCCTTTCTGAGTGTAATCTGTAGGCTGTATTTCCATGCATCTCACGTAAAGTCACATTTTCTGATGTCGCTATAATAATATCACTTTGAATTGTGCGTGTAACATAGGCTTCATTCACAAACAAAACATTTCGTATTGTACACACCTCTTTTTCTCATTTATCTCTGATTAAACAAACAAATTGAAAAAATAATATTTCCTGTAAAAACGTGTGATGGAAGTTTCGAAATCCAGCCGATACATATTCTTATTCATATACAGCTAGATGTTCATAACCTAGTTCCCTTTGGCAATCAAAATCGATCGATCGAAGATGACATTCAAAATTATAAAAGGGGAAAGAGGCAGTTCGAAAAAAGAAGATTTAGCAGACAAAAAGGAGAAAAAGAAGAAGAAAAAAGAGAGGGAGGAGGAGGCGAGGGTGGAGAAGAAAATGAAGCAAAGGAACAACAGAGAAAGAAAGGAAAATGACAAATTATGAAAAAAAATAAACTCAGTGGAATTGGAAATGGTTTTGTTAAAACAGAAAAGAAAAATAATTTATCCTCTGTGGGCTTAAACAAGTCATAAGACTCGAAGGTCGTCTTTTTTTTAATTCTTTTTTTCGCAAATGATAGTTGGTAAACAGAATGGAGATCAAAAGCTTCTAATTTACAGTTAAGTATCTTCAATTAAATTTGTTGGAGTTATTGCTAGGAAATGTAAGCGTTATATTTCTTTCTCGTTTTGAAGTTGGTTAGGTTTTGTATGTGTGCGTGTGTGTTTGAATGTGTGTGTGTGTGTTTGTGTGTTTGTTAGAGTTTTTGCTTATCGAAAAACGCTGGTCTGTGATTTGTATCTAAATCTTCAAAATTCGTAGAAACGTCATTTTTTAGTTGAATACACAATTCACTCTTTGAAACAGTGATACCTATTTGGTTAAGAGTTTCATTAAATACTGTTTCTAATATAAGAAGCGGGTTTAAAGATCATTACATATTGGACTTCTTGCACGCGAAGTCAATTACAACCTTTTGAAAGGCATAGCCATTATGAAAGACCTAATTTTAGAAATATAAACTTAGCTGGGAGAAATATTGGTTTAAATGTTAGCTAGAGAATTATTAACTTCGTAAATTCAGCTTCTTTCGAAGAAAAATTGCAAAGCATATCAATGTCAAAGAGACCCAAAACCAAGAAAGATGTCATACACATGATTTGCCTGCAATGGATTCTTAGCTTATTCTAAGAGCGACAAAGAGAGAGAGAGAGAGAGAGAGAGAGAGAGAGAGAGAGAGAGAGAGAGAGAGAGAGAGAGGAGTGTCAGAGAGGGGGAGAGAA
>RQTK01000874.1:132444-172016 GCA_003991915.1 Elysia chlorotica
ACAACAACAACAACAACAATAATAATAATAATAATAATAATAATAATAATAATAATAATAATAATAATAATAATAATAATAATAATAATTCTTCAATTAAATTTGTTGGAGTTATTGCTAGGAAATGTAAGCGTTATATTTCTTTCTCGTTTTGAAGTTGGTTAGGTTTTGTATGTGTGCGTGTGTGTTTGAATGTGTGTGTGTGTGTTTGTGTGTTTGTTAGAGTTTTTGCTTATCGAAAAACGCTGGTCTGTGATTTGTATCTAAATCTTCAAAATTCGTAGAAACGTCATTTTTTAGTTGAATACACAATCCACTCTTTGAAACAGTGATACCTATTTGGTTAAGACTTTCATTAAATACTGTTTCTAACACAAGAAGCGGGTTTAAAGATCATTACATATTGAACTTCTTGCACGCGAAGTCAATTACAACCTTTTGAAAGGCATAGCCACTATGAAAGACCTAATTTTAGAAATATAAACTTAGCTGTCAGAAATATTGGTTTAAATGTTAGCTAGAGAATTATTAACTTCGTAAATTCAGCTTCTTTCGCTCCGGTCCACCGGCTTAGATTCTAGATCTACTGTGGTCTCAACTTCCAACCCTCCCTGATCGCTCCATAGATGTACCCGCTCTACCCACGACGCTCGCTCAACAACGATTGCTGGCCTTCCGTGAGCAGGTACGCTGTGACGTCTTCCACTGCTCCCTGTCACTGACTGGCTTCATCATTTCATCACCGCGCTAGCATAGCACCAACCCCACTCGCTCTACGAGAGAATGATGTCGCGATGCTGATGTTTGTTGTCATGTCCAGATCTAGACACTAGTGGTTTGTTTGTCTTTGAGTGAAACGAAAGCCTTATCAAATGCAAACATTCGGTTAGCTTAGATTTAGATATTGAGTTCTCTGCATATTCTTCTCCACAATATTATTGACGTCGTCTTTTGGGAGTGAATTCGATTGTGCTTGCTCCTCAGCAAAAAAACAAAAACAAAAACAAAAAAAAACTTGAGTCAACAGGGAAATTCAAGCAGATTTATACACTGGTATTAAACAAAGAGACAACAAGACTTCCCATCTCATTAAGCCCCTGGGAAACTACATGGTTTACTAGAAAAAAAGAATAATCTGAACAGAGATCCAGCCCAAGAAAGTAGCAACCACATCACCAACCTGTTACTTTGATGACCACACAGTTGTCTACCAAGGGCAGGATGGTCAGCAAATCTCGAATCTTGAAGTCGCCCTTCAAGTGAATTCGATCAGAGCGAAACGTACCAGAGTTCAGAATAGCACAGTCAGCTTTTGTGGCAGTCAACATGATGTCGCACACAAAGTTTCCTGATTGAAAGATGTAGTGACGGAGTGAGTAGATTCATTTGGATAATAATAAATAATATATAGCGCACTTCCATGAACTATCATGCTCAATGCGCTTAACAATTTCCATTATCACAATAACAAAAGAAAAATAACCACATAATGTTGACACAATACAATATTATATTCAAAAGCCACAAGGAATTGTTAGAGGTATTTACAACATTCACTGGTTCAATTTCAATCACCAAATGGGTAGAAATTAGCAAGCGTTTGAAAATGTCCATGGAAGGCGCCTCCCTTATGTTTTTGGGAAGGTTGTTCCATACTTTGGGTTTTATCAGATGAAGATGTACGCTGCCTAGCAGGTACATACATCTTTAGACAATCATAGATATAGGTAGTAGCCATCTAATTGAGGCATTTATAGCAAATTATGCACAACTTGTGCAGTACCCTTTTTATGACAGGCAGTCAATGTAAATGGTGAAGAACAGGACTAATGTACTCACGTTTTTCATTCTCATAATAAGCCTTGTGCGCTATTTTGAACCATTTTCAATCGATTAATAGTGACGTTGGGGAGGTATGCCAGTAAAACGTTACAGTAATCAAGATTGGACAAAGATGTAACAAGGGTCTTCGTCACATTCTTGTTTAAATAGGTTCGTATGCTTGCAATTTTTCTGATTTAAAAAATATAACTTTTTACAGAGATCAGTAACATATGATGACATTGGTTTATTTTGATAAAAAAGGACACCTAGACTTTTTACACTCTTGTTGCTATTTGTAATATGGCCATTGATGTTCATAGTTGTTAGAGGCAGATTCGCAACTTTATTTCCAATCAGTATAATTTTAGTTTTGTCATCGCTGAGTTTTAGTCTATTCCTAGTCATCCAAAGTTTTACATTATAAACACAGTCATCCTTCCTTCATCTTTCTTTTTATTTTCTCTCTCTGTCCTCTCCCCCTCTCTCTATCTCTCTCTATCCATTCGTCTTCCTCCTTTACCCTACAACTGAATAACGGACACATCCTTGCTCTGAAATGAATGTAGAACTCTTGAGGGATTCGGTAGTTTTTTTCCCTCCGTCCTCTAGAGAGCGATTTTAACACTATTTGAAGGAAACATTTTATCTGTCTCTCATCGCCTTTTTCGCTAACAAGGCTTCTTTTGGGTTCCCGGAGGTAGAACGTGATATCTTGTTAGCGCCATTTCAGATTTTACCTCACCCTAGCCACCCAACAGGAAAAAACAGTGTTGATGTCATTAGTCACTCCGTCTGACAATAATATGACAAATAGAAAAAAAACAATCATTAAAATTCTGATTTTTTAGTGTTTAATGAAAAGGGACTAAGAGAAGACGCTATAGCTGTACCAACTCGCGTAAAGATTCCATCTGGTTCTAGGACTTCTTAGACAAAACAATGATTCTATAGCTTGATTATCTAGAGCATTGTGCTCAAATCTGTTCAAACACGCAACCCAATGTGTGGTCAAATCTCAACACCAAACTCGCCCTTAAAACAGGTGAAAACAAGAGGAAAATCCTTATATGAACATCCTCTTGACTAGCAGAGTTTACACTGTAACGTAGATACACACTATACATATAGTTATAATGATTTAATCTAGATTGTACACTCTTAGAGTTTGGGTAGTTGGAGAATAAATCAAATGTTGACTTTTACTCATTCTCATTTCAGCGCTACGGCACAAATATTCTAAAGCATAGTTTAATTTACTAACATTATAGCTAAAATGACAGGTATTACAACTATTGAACGCGCTCCTTTTTCCATGTTTCCCCTTAAAACTCTCTAAAAATCTAAGTATCCATCTATCTGTCTATCTTATAATCCAGACCTCATCACAATGAATATTTCAAACACCCGTACTTGTGTGAATTATATGAATATACCTCTATCTATTTATCGATCAAACTATAATAATAATATCAAACTATTCTATCGATCTATCTATCTATCTATCTATCTATCTATCTATCTATCTCTATCTATCTATTTCTATCTATCTATCTATCTATCTATCTATCTATCTATCTATCTATCTATCTATTTATCTATCTATCTATATCTATCTATCATCTATCTATCTATCTATCTATCTATCTATCTATCTATCTATCTATCTATCTATCTATCTATCTATCTATCTATCTATTTATCTATCTGACAATCCTACTACATAACTATCCATTAATCTATTAGATAGTAGGTAACATAATCATATGACTCACTCCCCCCCCCCCATTCTGTCTCTCTATCTCGCTCTGTATAGCTCTCTTTTATTCATGACCTTTCGCATATCATTATTTTGCCCACTGCCTTTTTTGCTCACCATCTTTTCCAGGTCTGAATATCCCTCTGCTTTTTAATGATGTTTAATATCCATGTGGATCGAATTTCTTTTAATTTTCTCTACACTCAACCCATGGTCAAGAACTTCGCATTGCGACATACTCGTACAATGCTTGTTATGATCTTACAATTATTGCGAAACTGTAATTCGCTTCAGAGAGAATAAAGAAACTTGGATGAAATGGGTTGTACATAAAAAATATGTTTTTAAATTTTAAATGTTTATATTTAATGACTGTTGGATATCTAGCTCTCTCACTCTCTTTATATCTATCTCTCTCCCCCACCCCTCTCTCTTCCCTCTCTCTTTCATTGTATCTCTCATCAAAGACATAGATGGGATAACAATAGCTTTAACGGAATTACTATTTTATTGTGTACAAGATACATTTTTCATGAACAAGTAATTTCCCATATCTTCTATGAAACTTAAAATGCATGTAAATAACTTTCGAACCTCAATGCTTTCGCGTGTAGCTTCTCCTTTGTAGATAATTAATGATAATAATAAATAATACCAGCTGACAACCTCAGTTTCATGAAGGTTTGTCCTATTTTCTGCACCACTGCTGCTTACAGTAGATGCTTTGCCATTTTAATTAGAGGAAGGCAAAAGAAGGCATCATAAATATCTCAATTCTATTTATTTCTAATACTTGTTTATTTGCTTTAAATTCTGAGCTAAATACACATTCAGGTCAAAATTGAGATCTAAATCCCATAAAAAAAAAATACATTTTGAAAAAGATATATAGATCTAACATTGGCCGTCAAGAAACGAGACAAGAAGAATGGCGTTAGCATGATGGTTAAAATACATTTCTAGAATCATTTAAACCAACGTAAGGCCCAGTCCTCAGTATGATTTGTTGTGAACTAATTTTTATGCGGTATGTAGATCTATTCATTGTTAAAAAAAACAACAACAACAAATAAGCACAGAGTTATTTTCAAAAAAAAATTTTTTTTAAGCAAAACCACAAAAATTCGTAAATTGCAGTTCATAAAAGTGCCGTCACTAGGTGCAGCTCTTTGGATAAGTGTCTCATCTTACCATATATTTATAATCTTTGAAAAAGGTGTTCTAAACTCAATGAACTTCATTCACTAACTAACTTTGCACAAAATTTAAAAGAGGCACCCAGCACAAAAATATCGATCATCACAAAAAGGAAAGCATTGGATAGAAAACTGTAAAATAATACGACTTCTATTACACCACAAAGTTGTCATTTGTTGCCTTTGTATCTTGAAAAGATTATTGTTTACACTACCGTTCATAGGATAGAAAACTGTAAAATAATACGACTTCTAATACACCACAAAGTTGTCATTTGTTTACACTACCGTTCATAAATCCGTTATGAGTTCTTTACGTTAATTTTAATTGGTATGCGTTAGTTTGATCTATGATACTCTTCTTTCAGGGTATGAGTAGAACGAATTTACAAAGCTTATCATCTGCTGTCCTTATTCTCAATAAGTTCATATTATAAAAATCCTCAAAATACATTTTGATGAAACGGGGAAGGTGTTGAAGCAAGTTATTCCGTTCACTATCAATCACTGACGATTTTTCTTTATGCTACACATCTAAAGCCAGCAATACATCGCTTCCTTACTTGCTTAAATCTTGTGTAAGGTGTGTTTGTGTGTGTAAACATAATGCGATTGATTGGCTTGTTGATTAGAACAGAATTGTTGCTTATGCAAGGCATCGGCGATTTACTAAATTAAGTAGATTTCAATAATTGAAGCGCCAAACCGCTACCAACAAATGTCCAAAGCGGCGGAAAAACTAGTAAGTTGCAAAGTTGTTTTGAAATGATTGATGATTGCAACAGACATACAATAACCACAAAACTATAAACGTATTTCTCATACAGAAGAATTTCAGTCCTAGAAAAGAGTATTCGTAACGTGCTTCAAAGTCCCAATAGTTCTCTTGTCCGGAATATAAATCTACTGAAACTTTATCTCTGTTGAGATTTAGGTCTATAACTACAAATTGAACAAACAAAACTCTTTTAGTTCATTTTGTTTTGATGAGACATCGCAGCAAAAATTCATTTCAAAATTTCGCTTTTCGATGAATGCAAAGTTCTCACTTTATTACGGGATCATTTTTTGTGCTTGTTTGCAAATCGCTTCGTTAAACATGCACGGCTCGATGCTTTCTACAACTCGCAAGCGACAATTAGAACAACAATAACACTCTTGACGTCATGGCAAGATATCGAATGGTGCTATTAACTGCCAAAACAAACAAACAAACAAACAAAAAACAAACAAACAAACAAACAACAACAACAAAATAAACAAATGATGTAAAACGCGATCGTTAATTTGAAACACAAAATAAACCAGCTCTACCATCTCTTAAACTCAACGGAGGCACATCTACATGTACGCGGAGAAATGGACATTTTAATTGATAGATAAAAAGCTGGTTTGTTCAAATTTGCAATTTTTTAAATTCTATTTTTATTAGTTTAAAAGATATGAATTTTAATTTTAAAAAATAGTGCCATTTCATGAGCATTGATGATCATCATCATCATCATCATCATCATCATCATCATCATCATCATCATCATCATCATCATCATCATCATCATCATCATCATCATCATCATCATCATCATCATCATCATCATCATCATCATCATCAGCAGCAGCAGCAGCAGCAGCAGCAACAGCAGCAGCAACAGCAGCAACAGCAATAACAACAATAGAAACAACGAAAACATGACAAGTGTAAACAAAGCAAATAATCATTGTCACTCTTGTGACGATCCGAAAAATCTGGGCACAATGACTTAGAAGTTTGTGGCTTAAATTTAAAGTTGTACCTACTATTCTACTATTTTATAATTTTGGATAAAATCATAAGTACTGTGTGAGAACGACAGAGAGAGAGAGAGAGAGAGAGAGAGAGAGAGAGAGAGAGAGAGAGAGAGAGAGGGAGAGAGAGACAGACAGAGACAGAGAGAGAGACAGACAGAGTAAGACAGACACACACACAATTGAGTTTGTTGTTTCTACAACCGTACCGTTATACAGCCAAACTATCTATAATTAACTTCACCTTAATCACATCTTTATCATTTTGAAGAAAAAATATGTAGATCTGAATTTAGACCTTTACATGGCTGTATAATTATGAACAGTTTATTTACAATGCTGCTTCATTCCGGGTTATGGGCAAAGAAAAATGTCAGGGATTTCCCCCGCTGATGACATGATGCCTACGCAAGCACCTTTATAATATTATTATTATTGTTGAGCAGCTGGAATCAGCATTTTATGCAGGTTTATCTAGTTATTCTCTTACTGTGCATTGCAGCTGCTGTCCAGATATACGAAATATTATGCTGAAACAGCCAAGTCTCTTTTGACCTTTTTTCGAGAGATTTGCAGAGCATGAATTATTGTCTCAAGAATCTGTTGCAATAATGTTACTTAATGTTAATAATTTTTCAGATGATAATTTTCAGGGCAGTGTTAAATGCAAAAGAACATGTTTTGCGCACTGCAATGTTTATTGTTCCCTCTTCTCCCTATTTCTCTTTATCTCTCTATCTATTTATTGAAACATCTTTCTATTCATTCTCTGTCTTTCATTATTTCCCCTTTTCCCTTTATGTTTCTTTGAGCATAGGCAACTTTCATCTCTTTCTCAACCCTTCATTCTTCGTCAAATCGATCATTAAATTTCTTTCTCTTCCTCTTATTATCCGTTTGTTTGCATTTCTGTTTGTTTCTCTGTTCTCATACCCCTATCTCTCTCTTTCCCTATCTCTCTCTCTCTCTCTCTCTCTCTCTCTCTCTTTCTTTCTCTCGCTCTCTGATTTTTTAGAGTTATACAAAATAGTCTTCTAATTGTATGGAGCTTTTTCGTACCATACTCTAGATGAATTATACTTGTCTGAGGCTGTCTTTTGCAAATTTTACTTGATCCTCTCTCTCCAAGGTTAAACGCATTCATCAACCTCCACTTGTCTTCGTAACCTTTCCCACACCAATTTCATGGAACGTCAAATAACAGGATAATCATATTATTTTGTAGAAATGGTAAATAGTTTATTCTTATTATCTTGTATTTATTGCATGAAGGTTGCGTATATGGAAAGGTGTAGGTTTAACAAGGAAGTCTAACAATTTGAAAGGATCAACGCCTGTGATCTATCAAAACATTTTTTGCGTGTTAAGAGTCTGATTATAATGCTGGTACATTTTCATAAGGAAATAAAAACTCTGTTTTCTTTTTATTCAAACTATAGTTATTGGAGGAAGAAGGGATAAGGAATCCAAAAATAGAAGGCCAAATCACCGAATTGTGTGAATTGAAATGGAAAATTTGTTTTCACACAAAGAGTAACAGTGATTCATTTCTATTAATTACATAGGAGCGACGAAAATTATACGTTCAGAGAGTATTTTTCAGCTTACGGGACCAAAAAGTCATCCAAAAATATACACGTTCAAGACAAAGCAATCGCCCCAAAAATTTTTGGACGCCTTGAATCGCTCCCATGGCAACAAGCTAACAATTTTAGAAGGCGTTAACGATTGATATTTTTCCCAATCCGAACTAAAAAGTTGACGCGCATGGAAATTACCTACCTATCATTTTTCCATCAAATTACAATACTTAAATTTTCGGAAAATCGTCGCCATATTGCGCAACTTGTGCACATTTTTTTTTGGAATGCATAATTTTATAGATACTCTTTGTACACTGCCATATTATATAAATTTTGATTCTACAAACTCCATATTATCCTGTGGTCTACACAGCAACGATGTACACTTCTGTCTATGGGTGCACAATTTGGGTATTTTTAAAAAGTTCCTAAGAGATAAAAAAAAATCAGTATTTATTTGTTTCGAAATAATAGGTACACAGCGCGATGCGAAGTTCAATCATATAGGTCACTTTATTGGGTGTGTCAAAGAAAAGTTCGTGGATGTTCAGTATCAATCTTTATGTTTAATTAATCAGAAATACAAACATGAATTCATACCTAATGATTTCAACCTAAAAATGGGGCAAAGGAAAAAAAGACCTGCCTGCCTATTATATGAAGCTTGAGTACTATCCATAACTTTATACCTTGAACACATAAAGTGATTTTATTAGATCAGTTTGAAGTTAAAGTCGTTAATAATTATATGAGCACACCGAAGATAAAACGGGGCCATTTCCATCTTTTTCATAGAATTTTTAAATGCATCCGTAATTTGTCAAGTTTTAAGGTTGATAAAAAAGACGTGATATTATCTATTTACTCACAGTTTTTAACGAGGCTTTATTAAAAAATAACACCTGAAACTCATTGAGATGCTGCTCCCCTCATCTCGCCACAATGATAATTATGTTTCAGAGGCGTGAAAAACGACGGAGCTGCAGTCTGTTGTTTTTTTCTTTTAGCTCCAAGCAAAAAAAAGAAGGAAAAAAACCCATTAAAAAACCCAGCAAAAAAACAAACAAAAGATCACCACACATTTTACTCTCCCTTAAAAAAAAAAAACTAAAGATAGGCAAACAAAATACCCAATTATTTGCATCTGCCTGTTGATTAGATATATTATCTGAATTAAATTCAATTAAAGCTAAGATAATAATGCCACCGCGCTTTTGTGCACGGCATGAGCATTAACATGGGCTAGCCTGCGATATTCGCTCTCCAAGTGTATGAGGCGAGCTAAGGATAAATACCAGATCGCTTGTTTGGTTTCTTTTCGTCTAGTGTCAACTTTTAGGCTATGACGCGGACGGATTCCAAGAAAAACATCTAAAAAATTTACGTGCTGATCTGGGGTATCAGAACTTCTGTCTCAACCGGTCCCATTGTACTGACACATTAGTGCCATAACCAACCAGCAGGGTATGAAATCTGACAAATATTATTTCCCAATCTTGAGATCGCATTGAAAAATACCGGAGTAAAGGCTCAGCATTCTACTATATGAACCTGCTCGCCCGATATAATTTTATTTCTTTCAAACTTACAAGACCATTTAAGTACAAAAACGTTCTGGTTAACTGATAGAGAGATGCGACTGTCTAACATATGCTTTTTTGTAATGGAAAGAAGGCTCATATGTTGAGAGGACTCGAAAACCTCAACGAGAACGATGTTAACTGAACAAGATCTAGACTTACTAATTTTCCAGTTCAATGAGCCTTTCCAAACCATTCCAGTACCACTTGGTGATTTACTTCGTTTCATGATATTTACTGGCCCTCAGAAGAATTGAGAATTACTTTGTTTCCAAAGCAATGAGTCTGTCTTTTCCTCACGAGTTGGCTACAATATTATTGATCATTTTGAGGATTTCGGTTCACCAAACGTAAACTATTTTCAAGAGACTGAGCAAGCCGTCAACGATTTCTTTAGGTTATAATAATGCTATCTTGTTAAAGCAGGCACGAATCTCTGTTTAAGTGAATCTATCGCCGCTATGGTCAGAACAGAAGCGATCATTATAATTAATGGAAATAGGGCATCTAAGTTTTTATTATTTTGGTTTAATATGTAGCTCTTTCCATCTCAATTTGGCCCAAAGCAATAATGATTTGTTTGTTTTTTGATTTTTAAGATTGAATAATTATTTTTGAATATAAAATCTTTTCCCACAGAAATTTTGAGTAGTAATTGTGTGAAAAAATTTTTGAAACTAGTTTCAACCAGATTTCAGGGTATATTTTAAGCCTCGTTTAAATATTTTCTTGTTTTTTTTCTCTCCAGGATTTGCTTTTAAGTTTCTTCACTGAACGTTTTTTAACAATAAAATTTTATAATGGCGGTCTGCTGTTTAATGGCTTCCAATAATTAGCCACAATAGCACTGTGCTATTTAAGGAGGAGGAAGCCAATCAAAAGAAGTAAAAAAATCGGAAGTGATGGCAGCGGACATTCCCCTTAAACAAGACACCAAGAGTACCCAACCAAATCAGAACCAAATCCAGATCTGATGCTCTTTGTCCCATAAATCAACCATTGGTGATTGAGGATATCAACATCCGTAGCAGCATTATGGAGAGGATAAATAATAGACAAAATAACAACACACCATCATGGGGAATAGCTAATTACAAATCCAACACAAATCCATCCATGCTTTAAAAACAAGAATATAAACGATGGGTGTTAACAAGCGGATGGCGACCCAGATATTAATAAACGTCCCCGATAAATTGTGCATTAATAGAAGTTAAGGGAATCATCTATTTGTAATCGATGTAATGGAAGTCCTTGAGATAACCGACCATTATTGTCCTTCATTGTCATGTACTAAAACCTGAGGAAGGATTATGTTAGAGCTCAGACTGACTGGGCAGGGTCCAATAAATTATGCATGAACAGAAGTTAAGGGAATCACCTATATGTAATTGATGTCATGGAAGTTCTTGGGATAATTGACCTTTATTGTCCTTCATTGCCATGTACCAAAACCTGAAGAAGGATTATGTTAGAGCTCAGACTGACTGGACAAGATTACAGCTCAGATCGACAGTAAACATATGGAGGTTTAGCCAAATTATTTATTGAGTTTTCACTTTAACTTTGCATGTTTATGTGTGAGTTGTTTGACCAGGAGATGTAACAGGATATCCATTTATTTCAGTATTTATCAAGTATGATAGTTTGAAGCTTGTTGATTTCACCTTGTAAGTCGATCGACATACGGCTTGTGGTTTATTGTTTAGTTAGTGTATCTAATTTTTTTTCCTCCTCGTCTTTTTTTTCAAAGCTTTACATAAAATCATGCAATCATTGTATTGATTATAAATTCAATTGCCATTTTAATAAAATTATATGGATACAATACGACAGTAAAGTAAAATATGAAGTTAGGGTATAGTTATTAGATGCTTAATGCATATTTTAAAATGTCAAATGAATACACTTTTATAATGATCATGCCTTTGTGCTATATAAATATTAAAACTCCCGTAATATTTTCAACGTTTTTGTTGGTAGATTTTCAATAGGAAATAATGTAAAAACTTCAATAATGATCGATTCGATAGGAGGTTTAGTTGTCAGAATTACTGCTACAGCTAAGTGTTGTTTAATTTTGATTTCAGCTTCGCGTGTTGTATGCTAGTTAGGCGATGTAAATGTCTGCAACAATTTGGCTCAACCGAAGGCTAATATTCCCACCCCCACCATTACAAGGGCGCCATTAGACATGTCGCTTTCTCTTACACGGGCTGATCATGTTTGTCACGGAAAGAGTCCACAGATTTATCATAATCACTAGCAAAACGGCAAAGCTTACATGGAAAAGTCAACGTTTAGAGAAAAAATGTGGGGGGGGGGGGAGGATTTCGTGACTTTATTATGAAAGTTGTTTACGCGCACATCAGGTTGGCTTTTTTAAGAGTATGTACAAACGAATCTATTTCCATTTTTAATCATTTTCGAGGAACAGCGGGGTTTGTTGTTTATTCAATTCAATTCAATTCAATGTTTATTCAGTCAATATATATATATTAAGAACATACATATCGAAAATTATTTTGTCAAGCACAGGCTTTGCAAGATGAATACATATAAACAGTTATGCAAATATACATGCAGCCACACAATTAGCAAAAAGTTTTACTTAAACATAGTTGTATCTAAGTAGTACACATTAATTAAAGAAAAAAGAAAAAAATTAAATAAATAAATAAAATAAAAAAATAAAAAATTTAAGAACTTAGCATACATTCCTTATCAATATGGACAACTGATTGCGCATTGCATAAAAAGTTTCAATAATGTGATTAAGTAAAGCACATGTAATAATGATGGTAAAATGCACTATAAATGTATTAATTAAGTTCGCTTTTAAATTAATCTAAATTATTAACAAAGGCATAGAATGTAAATGTACACCTAGTAACATTATAAATTTTTAAGTTCTCTTGAGCCATTAAAATGTTTGACTGCTTGTGGGTAAAAGCTCTGAACGAATCGGCCACACCCCTTAAAGGCTCGCATTCTTCTCCCATGGGGCAGAAGATCAAAGTAACGGCTAGCAGGGTGGGAATTATCATCACGCTATTTTTCTTTAGTAACTAACTTGATATCTGCAATGGAATCTATTTCCATTTTAAATCAGATGAAACGAATCTATTTCCATTTTAAAACAGATGATTTTTAATAAACTGGGAATGATTTGGATTCAGATGAGGCACATCGCCGCACAAGATCTCTCAGGGGAACCTAGGAGAGGTCGAACCCAGAGCTATCTCTCTCAATCTTTCTCTTTCTCTCTCTCTCTCTCTGTCTCTTTATCTCTCTCAATCTCTCTCTTCTCTCCATTTCTCTCAAGATTGGTAAAAGCAATATTTTTTTTGGCATGGTAAATAAAAAGACTCCACGCAACGGATGTAGTTCAACAAAGCGCAATCACTCTTACTCTAGTGGCAGCAGTTCTACTTTTTATCACAGCTGAGACTACCAGCAATCCTTATCTAGTGCTGGTTAATATTTGCAGTTATGTTTTTACCCTTTTACTCCCAGTAATAGAAATCATGCTAGTCGTACATGAAGTGCTTTTCCAAGTTTTTAAAGTTTCTATCGGATTAAATCCCAGCAGTCTTATGGACCAGTCAGGAATATGTTTTGCCGTTGACCAAAAATTGCTCTTTATCCAAAATCTAAAAATAGTTGTCTTATTTGAAACCTTATTTTTTCGCAAAAACCATAGGCTGACATATCTATCAAATCCCAATTACTCTAATCTAGATTTAAACTACTAGTGCAAGCATCTGCAAATATCACTTTAGAAAGTATTTGTTGTTATTGTTATTGTTGTTGTTGTCATTGTCGCCATTTACTCATAAGTTAGCGCCTGTCATCCTCACAAAAGCAGCCATTCTGTGTAGGTCCGTAAAACTTGCATATAACTTATCCCGCAAGGTTGTGTCACGGTGCCGACCGTCAGATACTTTCCCCGTAAGTTAATGTAAGTGAGCATCAGGAAAATATATGTTCTCCGTTTAATTAAGACAACGGGAGTCGCCCTTTCCAGAAGGCTCAGTATTTATCATCAACCAGAGAGAGAGAAAGGGAGAGAGAGAGAGAGAGAGAGAGAGAGAGAGAGAGAGAGAGAGAGAGAGAGAGAGAGAGGAGAGAGAGGGAGAGAGAGAGAGAAAGAGAGAGAGATCGAGAGAGAGAGGGAGAGAGAGTGGAGAGAATGGAAGCCAAATAGGAGAGTGAAGGGGAGGGAGGTAAAGAGAGAGAGAGGGAGGGAGAGAGAGAGAGAGAGAGAGAGAGAGAGAGAGAGAGAGAGAGAGAGAGAGAGAAAGAGAGAGAGAGAGAGAGAGAGAGAGAGAGAGAGAGAGAGAGAAAGAGGAGGGTCAAACGATCAGGTTCTATTGACCAAGCAAACACGACACAACATTTCATTCTTTAAGCGATATGAAAAGTCGCTGTATGGGGCATTTTGAAAATACGCGTCTGTTTGTCTTTTGAAAACAAAAGTTATTGACATTGTTCAAACTAG
Source organism: Elysia chlorotica (assembly GCA_003991915.1). Lineage (NCBI taxonomy): Eukaryota > Metazoa > Mollusca > Gastropoda > Plakobranchidae > Elysia > Elysia chlorotica. The sequence goes on from RQTK01000874.1 coordinate 146,670, forward strand.
TTGTTTACAGAGAAGAGGGTGAATGACAAAACGGCGGATGATTAAAAAGAAGAAAAATGACAAGAAAAGAGGGAATTTGTATTAGGAGTTTAAAAAATGAAGATTCCGCCAGGAATGGTTGAATTACAAAGACGAATATGAATGAAAACAAAATGGAACAAAAAACAGATAGATAGATTTATATAGCTATATTTGGGTAGAGGGATGGGCGATAGATGGATAGGTGGATGCATAGATCGATATATGGACACACAGACTAACAGACTGGCATACAGACAGACAGAGACAGTCAAGCAGACAGGCAGACAGCCACACGTATACTCAGATAGACACATGGAAGAGAAATTCACATTTTGAATAATAAGACAATTTTTGAAAAATTATTAGCAATAAAAGATATAACAAACCTGATTTTTAGTTTTCACGATGCGTTGTTTAATTACCACCTATTTAATAATGTTGTTGTGGCCATCTTCTTTATGTACTTTTTTCGACATAAGTTATACCGAGAAAGCTCTAGAAAGTTATCAAAACAAAGTAGCCTGATTTGACGGAACAATAGTTAAATTAGAGACATAAAAGAAAAAGAAAAACAAGTCATAAAACCTTCTTGCTGTCGTTTAGCAATTATCATTCATAAACTACGCCTTCAATGTGTTTCAATAACCGGACAACTATTTTTCCTTTACTAAATTTATGTGTGTATAGTTATAATTTTCAACCCTAACATCTCTTGGACAAAAACACAGCAATTCATTTTGGTGCTAAACATGTTTTTAAAATAATGAGAAAATTCAAGCTTGTCTGATTTCTAGTTCAAAGTGTTCGGGAAATATGATTGCTATTAAAATGTGGGAGAAAGGTCAAGATAAAACAAAAATTCGTTCTTGTCTTTTTCCAGAACATGACAAGGCACTCACTTTATTTTTTTCTAGGCTTCCCTCACGTATTTTGAACAATGCAGGTGTTTTCTGTCTCAGTTTTTATCTAAACCTCGGCAAATCTTAAAATAATGCAAAGATTTCTTTATTAAACTGTTTTGGCGACATGTTATACGTCCCTGTTCCGTTAAAATACTCTTCGACCATTTTTTAAATATTAAATGGGGCTTTATGTTTTCCAATGGTCTTTACCTCTGCCATTGTGTTACTCTTCTATCCCATTAGTTTGTGTTTTCAGTGACCCATCTCATTCCGACCTGCCTCTAATCAATCCATTCAGTTGTTTCCCAGTTTAATGACTGTTGCCATGGTGAATATGTATTTTACTCTGACCAAACAACTGCCCCAGACGGTGAATGTAATCATTCGCCTAACGACGGCTACAATAACAAATGAACCTTTGCTTTCCGCTTGGCCTCAAAATGACTAATTATTTACATTACCTTTGCTAGCAGCTTTCCTTCATTATTTTGCTCTTTGTTCGTACGAGCAATACTAACATTGTCCCGAAAAAAACAAGCAAACAACATTCTTAATCTTATTTTTTTGAAGAAAATTGCAAAGCAATTCCTTGCAATTACTGTATCACAACACTGGCTTAAAGTAATGTACAAATGTACCTAAAGACCAGCCCACGGGGGTTGAAAGCGGCACAAAAACTGATCAACAAATAATTCTTAACAAAGACATAACATCTAAAAATTATTAAAGGCGAAGGTTCCGACTAGAGCTAGTCTATAATAGGGACGTATTTATTTATAAGAACATCAAATATGAAAATCCCCATTTTAAAGGCGAGAATTCATAGCTCCCCTGTTTTACTTTGGTAATAATTACAAACTTAAAGCTGTAATTACAACGTCGCGGTAGCTTACGACTCGTTGTTAGCCTTCTTTATCGAATATTCTTACGACTCGTTGTTAGCATTCTTTATCTAACACTCCTACGACTCGTTGTTAGCATTCTTAATCTAATATTCTTACGACTAGTTAGTCTTCTTTAATATTCTTACGACTTGTTGTTCGCCTTCTTTATCTAATATTCTTACGACTCTTTCTCAACCTCCTTTATCTAATATTCTTACGACTCGTTCTGAGCTTTCTTTATATTATATTTTACGACTCGTTAGTCTTCTTTAATATTCTTACGACTCGTTGTTAGTCTTCTTTATCTAATATTATTACGACTCGTTGTTAGCCTTCTTTATCTAATATTCTTACGACTCGTTGTTAGCCTTCTTTATCTAATATTCTTACGACTCGTTGTTAGCCTTCTTTATCTAATATTCTTACGACTCATTGCTAGCATTCTTAATCTAATATTCTTACGACTATTTAGTCTTCTTTAATATTCTTAAGACCTGTTGTTAGCCTTCTTTATCTAATATTCTTACGACTCGTTGTTAGATTTCTTTAAGAATCATTCTTACGACTCTTTGTAAGCCTTCTTTATCTAATATTCTAATGATGATGTATAAACCACCGCGTCGTTTGGTCTTCATCCCCAGTTGCTCAAACAGAGCTGGGTAATGTTTTTGGTTAGTCATTAATGTGACGCATGTTTCGCTCTAAATTATGCACTTAAAAAGGCTACCATCATCATCCACGAAGTTGCTTCTAAGCTTAAACATATAATATTGTAAGGCAACCAGCGGTCAGCGGGCCGCTGTTATAAGTTTTGAGCTAAACCTAAAAAGAACTACTGTAAATAAAGCGTATTCATTTTCATATGAAAATAAATTATCTCTGGTTCTAAAAACGGTAGAGCGATATTTTTTCAACATCTCAAAGTGAATTTTACACACCATAAGATACTCAAAAAGTAAAAAAAATCCTTCTTCTGCCTGATTCACACTCGTTGCCATAATTTTTGAAACTATGAACTGAAAATACAGATTTCTAGAGAGAGTTTACGAGTATGAGAGGGAAAAAACGCGATGTAAAACTTGTTTTGTAGACTAAACGTTTTATTGAGTTTGAGCTTTGGCCAACATCTCGAACTTAGCCCGCGGCTATGGCTGTTCTTGTTAGCGTTGTACTTAATTTAAAAAGCAATTCATTCCTATTGGTTATGGTAAAATAGTGTTTAGCTTGTCAAAATCTTATTTTGCGCTCAGTCTATAAAATTTTAATGTGTATATAGATGGGTTTTTTGTTTGTTTATTTTTTCTTTGGGAGATGGCATTGGGGATTCATAATGTTGTAATATATCATTTTTACCGACTTGAGAGTAATTTGATTTGAGGTTTACATGCTTGTAATTCTAAATAAATAACATACGTTCCCGTCACCATACAGCTTAGCTACTGGCGTTGGGCTTACAGAAACCACCGAAACTAACAAAACCAACCAAACTACTTATAACTGATGATTAGTGATACCATACACTGCTCTCTTTTGCGCTAATGTGACCAGCTGAGATAAGAATCCAGGTCTCCCCACCATATGCGGCAGCACATAAAATGTCAGACCTCAGTATTGGGGCTCATCCACACTAAAACCTTTATAGTGTTGATGTTGGACATTAATTTAGCAACCAACTCAACTCAACTCTTTCGCCGTTTTGGCCAGTCAGATTTGAAAAACAAAACCTTTCTTCTGTTTTAGACACCCGATTCCATTGTGCCAGTCGACTACCATCGCAGTTAACACAGAGCATTGATCGCCCCAAACCGCCACGATGAAGGAGACCTACAACCAGATGATCCTGCAGTACATGATCAACAGCAGCTCCACCAACTTCAACTTCCGAGAGCCGTACATCAAGCGCTCACTGATATATGTGTACCCTCTGTTCATGCTGCTGCACGCCATTGTGTGTCTTGCGGGCATCATCAGCAACGTCGCCATGGTGGTCGTCATCATACGTCGCCGCCTATATCAGGTAAGCAACTAGTTTAAATCTATATCGCAGATGTTACTAGAGATTAGGTTATGTTGGCGAAGGCATCGTTAAAAAAGCTATTTGTTTGTTTTGTTGCTTAACGTCCAACCTCGGCCTTATATAGGCTATATTGTGTAAGGTCTCCAAGGTTAATGTCTGACGTGCTGACACACACGAGACTGTGCGGGGAGACCTGGACTCTTGTCTCAGCCGGTAACATTATACTTTTATCGACTCAACCTGTAGGAGACGAAATCGGTCTATTTTTTACCGATCGTGGTTTCGAACCGAGTAACTCCTGATTGGGAGTCCGACGCTCTAACAGTTGAGCCAGTTCACCCCTACCAGGATAACAACTACGTGACTTCTGTATCCCAGAGTGATAAGAGGGTGTGCTGTGTTGGCGATAGTAGCGTGATAAAGGCCAAAGTTAAAGGGAAAGGTAAACGTAAACTTCATGCATCCAGTTTGGGAAGTAGTTTAGGGCATTGCTATTTAACATAAGTATATATGGATCAAGTGTATATTTGAGAACATATTACATTCTTATTTTATCTGAAGTTTACTTGTAAATGCTAATTTTTTTTATATAAAAACGTACTTAGATTGACACATATACCCACAACCAAACATTCTCACTCTATAGAGGGGAGGTACAGGAGAGAAGGGTAGGGATTCCTTTTATTGAATACGTAACAACAGGACTGCCGACACAAGTATATTGTTGCCTAGGGTTAGAAAGTACAGCGGTACTAATAAGCTAAGACACACATTAATAAGTCTAGTTTTATATAGTAAAAACACCCTGCTGACATAGACGTCGATAACTGTGTTACATCCATATTATACAGATACACGTGCTGGTGGTGATTGTAACTTCATGTAGCGAGGAGGGTGAAGGAGGAGAGAGGTCTGGGGTAGAAACTATTTTCAGCGAATTCTGTAACAGCATGGCCGATTTTAGAGTTTAGAGTCGTAAGTACAACGTCGAGGAAACTTACAACTCGTCTTAAGATACGAATAACAAGTCGACGACTAAATTATCGCGACGTTGTACTTAAGGCCCTAGATATACACAGCTGTACGTATTCCCTCGGCGGCAGACTCAATTAAGGGTGAGCGATTTGAGATACTAGTGCTATTAGTATAGAAGTCGTTGACTAAGTTACATCTATATCCCATGGTTATAGATGTTAATGGTGAATGGGGGAGGGGAATGTTGAGGAGAGAGAGAGAGAGAGAGAGAGAGAGAGGGGATAGAGCGAGATAGATAAAGAGAGAGTCTGTTGGTAAAAGATATTAAAATATGTCCTGAGGTTTTGCTGTTGTTGTTTTTTGTTTTTTTTAAATTTATAGCACTGTTTTTTTTTAACAGCATCTAAACAAGGATGCAAAAAACCTTATTGTTCGTAGAAATCCTTGGCTTTGCTTTTGCAATGAGGTCCCACAATTTTTTTTCTCTCCAGAGCGATTACTGTAATGCCAAAATGACAATACCCTTGTGACATTTCATTTGTTCCATTTCACGCCGACACAGAATTTCGACAGACAAAAGCGCGCGCGCGCTTACACACACACACACACACACACACATAAAAAACCGATATTTCCTTCGGCCATGCATTACCTTTTCCCGTAATTTTCCCTCAAGGCTGATCCTAATTTGAAGCTTGAAGCTTGGATGTTTTGGAACACTGTCTTTCCGATCCTACCCGTTATTATTTATCAAAGAGCTTTTCGTTGTTATCAATTCATATGTTTTAGAGTCCATGAAATCTCCAAGGATGAAGAAATAGTATTTCTCAATTCTCATGTCCTTTATGAAAACGAATAGTAAGTAAAACTACGGTTGCATATTGATTACGCGAAAACAGTTTGATACTATCTACATAATTATTTTCATTATCACCTCATTTTAAAATTTTTTAAACAAACGTTTACATAAAAAATAATAGCACCATTTTATTACATTTTATGGCCAATCAGAAGTTTGTTTTTGAAAGTCTAAAACTGTAAAATGGATTAGAAATAAATTCTGCTTACTCTTAACGTATAAACCTTCTCCAGATAATCATGTTCCAAAGCAACTTTGTATCGCGATTGTTGGCGAACATTCAGTGGGTGAATACATTGTACCTTCAAAATTTCACGATACAATATTGACCCGAGTTCTCAGTCTTAGTTAACAGTCGTCTCTATGCTGGAAAAAGAAATCAATGGATAATGTAAAACAATGAAAACAAAAGGAAAACCTGACTCGTGGCGTGGCCTGTACGAAGCTGACTTTATATTCCACACAGTAAGGATGGGCCCGTGTAGCTCTGTTTTCCTCACTGTCAGGTGGCATTAGCCAGCGCTTTTTTATCCGAATTATTGATCACGGATACACAGCTTATATGGGAAAGCCATTTTTACAATGGAGTTTTCAAAGAATGAAAATTGGTTTGAGGATAATATATAATTTTTCCTACAGATTTAGAAAGAATGAAAATAAGTATGAGAATATTATAACCTAAAGGAACGACCAAAAGGCTAGTATAGAGAGCAAAAAAATAAATGCACAAAAACATGCGTGCTGAACTTTAAAAAATATAAAATAGCAATACGAAGTTGGGTTTGCATAAAGCATTAAAGATAACCATGATCACTGTTCTTAATAGTGTCTTACAAACCACTGTATTGACTTTAACAAATAACATGCATCTCGTTTTGTGTCCCTCTCTCTCCAGGACCAGACGTTTGTGCTCTTTATAAACCTTGCGTTTGCCGACCTGATCAAGTGCGTGTTTGTGATGCCTATGACTCTCGCCAATCTGCTCATCCAGAACTGGTTATTCGGCAGCTTCCTCTGCTTCTTCATGCCGATGCTGCAATACTTTCCGGTGCATGCCACCATGTTGACCTTCCTCACGATCGCTATTGACAGGTAGGTCTTGACAGCAATACGACCACGCTCAGCAGCGGATGAAGGCCCCATAATATTGTTTGTCTCCTCCTTGTATTTATGTTGTATTGAATTTCGCCAACGGTGCTGGTACTTCTGGGATCAGCGGCTGTCGTGCAAGTCGTCGAGTTGTTCGGTCCTCACCCCTGTTTTCACACAATGAACGAAAATTCGATCTTTTTTTTTTTAGAAATAGAGGATTGTTTTTGTAAACAAAATGATTTTTTTTACCAAAAAGACCCACCCTTGGACTTTTTAGTTTACAATGTAAATAGCCCAACAGAGTATTGAGTATCAAACATAAAGATGTTTTCCGCTCGATGATCTCCTTTGTGTCAGAGACCATTAGAGGTTTGTTTCCCTGTGGATCATAACCAAGAAATTGTTTTCAGTACTGCCTCACCTCATACAAAAGATCGAAACATGAAGGCATTTTTTGTTTGTCTCGATAAACAACTGACGTGTCGATTGTACACATTGAGCGACTTCACAACTCACAAAAGGGTTCCTTTTCCCTGCAAGGTATGGTCTAAGACTAGAGACGATTGCCTTACTACACAGCTGAAAAAAAGGATATTAAAAACATGGATTACTTCACACTTGCCCGTATTACTATACCAAAATTATCACTAAGCGAAAAGGATATCTCGAAAGATTTTTAAGCAAAACAGGCAGACAAAAAAAAAATTCTTATTTGTATGTGAAAATTCCATGTCCAATAGATAGGCTTCAATTGTTTAACCTATCACTCCACTCTTGATGCACCTGAAATGGCTGTTTGAAAATCACTGGAAGACTGTGTCCATTGTCCAAGTAATTGTATACCTATTCAATTAGTTACCGTTATCACAATGAGTATGGATCTGATTAATATGTTCTAGATTTACTTCGATATAGAATAATTACACCAAATGCGATCGCTTAGAACAATATATGTGGTCCAACGAACTTTTATTTCAAGAAGACGCGGTCTGCATTGAACTGGAACCATTTCCAATTTAGAGATTAAACATTCCATAGGAGCGATGTAGAACTTTCAATTGATTATACATTCCTTAGAGATTTGATTCATTTGTATAAGATGTTCCCTTCGAACCTCCAAAACGTAGTTTAAAAGAAATCTTCAGAGAAAATTTAAATAATTGTTATGGCTTTCGCCTGACTAAAAGAAATCATTCTAGAGAAAAATATTCAAATAGTAGTACACATATAATGGCTTTCACCTGACTTAAAGAAATCTTTCGAGAAAAAATATTCAAATAATGATAATAGCTTTGCACTGACTTAAAGAAACCTTCCGAGAAAAAATATTCAAATAGTAGTACACATATAATGGCTTTCACCTGACTTAAAGAAATCATTCTAGAGAAAAATATTCAAATAGTAGTACACATATAATGGCTTTTGCCTGACTTAAAGAAATAATTCTAGAGTAAAATATTTAAATAATAGCGATGGCTTTAATTTGTCATTCCTTTCGCCGGACTAATTCCTTAGTTAAAAAGGGCAGGTACTTGATTTGAATGTTCAAACCAGATCTCACGCAATCGATTTTTACATCATCGACGCGAATACGGTTAAGAGGTCGTTGTTTACTTCTTAGAACTTCCCACAGGCAAATATTTATTTATCGGCTGCCCTTATTCCTCGCTCAAAAAATGTAGAACTTAGTAATTGATCACGCATTTTAATATTAGAATTACTGGTTTCGTATGTAGAAAGCTGTTATGTATAATTTCTAGATAAAGATCCGCAATATTTTCTTTTTTTTTCTTCTCCTATTTTGAATCTTCACAAAAACACATTTTCTTTTTTAAACGGTTTATTTTAAATTATATTGAATAATTTTAAGAAATATTTTCTATTTGCTGCTTCTCTATTTCAAATTATTTGCAAATAAACACTCTCGCAATATAAAAACTAGGTTCACATTATTTGTTGGAAATCAACTTTTACAAAATTATTAAAATGTCTACCTCTTTGGACATTACTTCAAATCAAAGGCAAAATGTTTGTATAATAGCACACACACACACGCACATATATATATATCAAGATCAGCGGAAATGAATGTTAGGAAAAAAAATTTTTTTTAAGATAATTACTCCGTAGGGGCTTGTTAGAATTCATTTCGTCGTGTAGTCATAGTAACCATTCAATGGATTTTTAAATTATAAATTTTCTAGAAAAAAAGCTAGGTATAAGGACCGTGAACTAAATCAACAAATTGTATAATGCTAGCTTAGTTTGAAAGCTGTATGAGTATCGAACAATAATAATTGTGGCAAGTTAAACAACTTTCAAGTTTCAACCTTTACTCTACTGCAGTGCTCTATGGTATATAACGGTAGTAGTTTGACGTTTTACCAACTGAAACGCTAGTGAAAGTTAATGGTTAGTTAATGGTTTGTTGTGTTGACGTTGTGTCATATGTAACTAACCTTTGAAAAGGTTATATTTTCAAATTAGGAAAATTGCAACCATACGAACCTGTTTAAATGAGAATGTGACCAAGACCTTTGTCTTTTAACTGGAATTAAAGTGAATAACTTTTTGACAGGAAGGCTTACGTAGAACATTGATCTTCTAGAAATAAATTTAAAAAAAAAGGGGGGGGGGGGGGCGTTAACAAGAAATTAGTTTAAAATGAAGTAACGTCTAATATCCGATCTTCACAATAAAAAAAAATTGGTTCAGTAAAAACCAATCGTTCTGTTTTCGTTTCGTTTTAACGTGTTAAACTTTTTATACGTTACCGATAGCAAGGAACTGAAAGATGGTTCAAGAGGCTCACCTAAAAAGAGTGAGTCATACCTAGATTTAGGTTTATATTTATATACGTTTAGGGGTACATGGTGTTTTTTTTTTTAACGGATGTTAAAAACTATCCTCGTAAAATGTAAATAGGTATAATATTCTATATAATAAATAGAAAGTTATAAACAGATTCCCGTGCTATTTACAGATGAAAACTCCGTAAATTTAACCTTGACATTGAAAGTAGTCAGGTTGTATTAACGTTTCCGTTGCATTATCAGATATAATACACGCTACCCGAGTATGATACGAGATCGCCTGGTTAATTTTATTACATTGCTTTGCTGCCAACTGGTGTGACTTGTCTCTTTAAAAAAATATCTAATGTCGGTTCCCTCTGTCTATATCTATCTATTTATCTCTCTGTCTGTTAGTTTGTCTGTTTGTCTTTCTACGTGACTCTCAAAACGTAGAGGTGAGCTTACTTAAAGCGCTGGGCTTGTATTCAGGCCGTCTCCGGTTCGATCCTTTTATTTGCTCGATTTCTACCCAACTGGTTGGATTGGTGTTATTATTTGACATGTTCAGATAGAAGTTCTGGTACCTCCACTATTTTCCTGTGGGTCATTAACTAGAACTGTCTTTGTGCCTGCCCGTGATATAGCCTTGTAGTAAAAACTACTTAAAGTGGTTATTACCTTTTGTGAAGTTAGAGGTTAAGAAAATCAAACTTTAGCTTAACAGCTCACAAAATAGGTTATACTCATTCATGTCATTAGTCCTAAGCTTACAAAAATAACATGGAATGTCACCAGAATAAACAAACATTGTCATTTAGAACCAAAGTGAGCTATGGCATTAAAAAAATTATTAGCTGAAGTCAGGGCAGTTTACAGACTTTGTTTAGTGGGCTTGTAGGTCGAGCGAAAAACACTCCTTGAGTATTATCCTGTCCATACTATGATATTAGTGTAAAATAAATGGACCGCTATTGCTCTTGTTAAGCGAAAATATGCTCTCTTAACTCAATCCAGTGACTTTGCCTATTATTTTGGTAGCCTTGGTCACCTTTGTTGCACTGCTTCAAAAGTGTGTATTAGTGGTAATAAAAAAATAGGTGGTGAGCATACGTATCATACAATACAAGGTAGACAGGCATACAGAGAGAAAGAAATGAGGTGCAGTAAGTGCATGGTAAGATTGTGAGAGAGAAGACAAAACATGGCAGGCCTATCCGACCGATCAAAGAAATGAATGGTATTGTGGAAGCTTCGTCTAAGAAACAGAACATCACAGGTGAACACAGACGCTGCTAGAGTCAGCACTCTCAGCTTAGATAAACTCAAGGAAGAACCTTAAAGACTTCATCAGAAGGATGTGCATGTCTTATTTTTGACCCAGTCAAACAAACATCGCATTCCTAGATCCTGAGCAGTCTGAAAAGCTGGAAATAGTGATGGTCATAGAGGTTACTGTTTCTAGGGCTATGAGACCCGATAATTTCACACGATACCAAAACGTGCTTTGATTTAATAAAGTTTAATAAAAAAAATTTAATTAATCCGGGGGAATATAATTCCAACTGTCTGAGGTGTCGGCCCCATAGTTTACCAACTGTTGTAAGCATTTCTAATTAAATGCATATATTTATACTAGGCCTACTGTTAAAAATATATGACCCTATATTTCACTTACTATTATAGATATCAATCCTTTTATGAAGGTTTGACACCTGTTTGAGGTAACGGTAACAAGCTGTTTTGTATTTTCAAAAATAGCCTCGCTACTGTTGTAATATTTAAAGCAGACAATCAAAGCAACAGCGACTTACATTAGTGCATCAGAGGTCGAGAGACACCATTTACATACTCTACTTGATGTATACGCTAGTATACCTACTGAAGAAGTCTTCACTCCGTCTTTTACCAGCAACTACAATTTTAGATTAATTTCATACCCCATTTCCCCTAAATTTTCCGAGAATCCTACATCAAGACGAGAACACAACTTCGCAGAATGGATTCGAACCACAGACCAATCGCTCGCCGATCCAAAGCATGAATCGACTAAACTAATAACACTCCACTTCGATAGTCTCTAGGCTTAAATGTGTTTGCGTCCATTGGCAAATGTTGATGCTTCTGGATCCAATAGTTGTCTTTGGTGCGGCGATTTGGATCTTCTAATCTAGGTTGCAGGTCATTCAGAGAAAGTTTAAAAATACCCTAGTCATGAACTTTCTATTTTAAGGAGCGTAGTAATCTAGCGGTATAAACCATGCTCTCTTTGCAAGGCGCTTCGGTCTTGATGCATCTACAAGTCGAGAATTCTAATGCCACAAAGCACAATCATATTTTTCGTTCACTTTTACTTTAAGCCGCTTTCTCACAACTACTGAAAACTAAAACGTATAAATCCTATCTCTACAATCCACCCACAGTACCAGTTTGCGTAACCTCAGCATTCAGGCCAGAGTCAAACTGACGCTGCTGGCTAAGGTGGGGTGTGTGGCTTCCGTATGAAACCATCTTGTAGTTTTTAACCTCGATCTGATTGCGCAAATAAATACAAGAGGGTTTCATAAAGAACCCCCAGTCCAGCCACAGCCCACCCCAGCCACCAGCGGCAGGCAGTCTGGTTCTGGTCTAAAGCAGGCGGGCGTCGACCTTATCACCTCAGACAGCTGCTTGAACGACGGAGATCAACTCCTGTTGTGGTTGTTGCTGTTGTTGTTGTGCTACAAGTGAGACAAAATCGAACGCAAGCATTATTGTCAAGTTGTCTGTTAGGTTCAATCTCCGAGTGTAGCTGGGTGGAACTGAACTAGCATTCTCTGAATCTGATTGATGAAGAGCGCGTGATGTACGCATGTATATGTCATCGATGTCGTAATGATTCTGATGAGTCGTTAATGACTCTTGATGAATGAGGCAGAGTGAGAAAGGCAGGGAGAGACAGAGAGAGAGAGAGAGAGAGAGAGAGAGAGAGAGAGAGAGAGAGAGAGGGGGAGCAAAATAGATAGAGAGAATATATGAGACAGAGATGTACACACACGCAAGAGAGAGAGAGAGAGACAGGTAAATAGCAGACACAAAAAGAGAGAGAAAGAGAGAGGTAGAGAGAGAGAGAGAGAGAGAGAGAGAGAGAGAGAGAGAGAGAGAGAGAGAGAGAGAGAGAGAGAGAGAGACAGAGACAGACATAATCACACAGAGACTGAGTCACAGAGTTAAAATAGACACACAGAGAGATAGAGGAAAAGAGACCAAGACAGAGAGAGAGAAAGCGAGAGAGAAAGAGTGACAGACAAAGAGACTGACAAGGTGTCAGAGTGTCAATGCTGCCTCGCATGTACGTGTATAGACACCACATCATGACAGCCTCGTATGTACGTGTATAGACACCACATCATGAAAGGACTGAAAACACAATTATCGAGCCCTACCATGGGCTGACACGAAGGATCTCACATTAACATCAAAGTGTTTATTAGCATGATAAAAAGGAGGCAAAAAATCGAAGTGTTTTTTACTTCGAAGGGCTTTGTCTATCTTAGCATTAATGTTTGAAAACTAAGTATCAAAACATGTTAAACCCTAACAAACAAAAATGTAAATCATTAATTATACCATCCGGATCCTAGCTAGTATGTTTCAAATTGTAAAAATCAAGATATATCAAGCGCGGTAAACAATAGTTGCTCTACCACAGAAATTTCTACAAAAATGTGCGATGCATTACTGGGCATAATCTTTATTTTTCATAATTTGAGCATATTGTAAAGAAGTCTAGTATATTGGCTAGAAGAGACGCTCCTTCTTCTGGATGGGTCTTCCCGTGTGAGGAATTGGTGGCACAAAATGGCGCCGTTGTGTTGGCTACACGCTGTGACGCGATATTGCCGCCTTTCACACTTAGGACATAGTTTAACTAGAGCCAAACGTACGCTGATATCTTTAACAACTTATTGCTAAAATAATAAATACTGGTTAAAAAAACAACAACACCACCACGCCAAAAAACAAAACAAAACAAAACCACAACAACCAAAGTAAAATACCGTTAAATTGTAATCCTTTATAAAGGATCAGAATTGAGGAAAACTTTTATATTATTTAAAGCATTTCTACCACGCTTTTTTAACAACGGGATTTAATAAACAAAATATTTTATACTAGTTGAAAGGCCCGCGAATTCGCGGGATTAAAAGTTTAAATCAATACCCATGTTGGCATTGATGTTATGTTAACAGAAAATATTGTACTCACCATTATAATATTAATGCTGATTTGAAGACAACATTATTGGTGTAGCTTGTCATAGCCATAGAGTTCTCTGATGGCGGTGCCAATGCAAATTGCAAACCATTAGATAGTTTCGTGTTTTGTCACAAAGTCGTAAGTTGTTTTAAAATCATTCACATAACTATTATGCTCATGCAAACAAAGACAGGAAGAGTCAGAGATAGAGAGAGAGAGAGAGAGAAAGCGAGAGACAAAGAGACTGACAAGGTGTCAGAGTGTCAATGCTGCCTCGCATGTACGTGTATAGACACCACATCATGACAGCCTCGTATGTACGTGTATAGACACCACATCATGACAGCCAGGACTGAAAACACAATTATCGAGCCCTACCATGGGCTGACACGAAGGATCTCACATTAACATCAAAGTGTTTATTAGCATGATAAAAAGGAGGCAAAAAATCGAAGTGTTTTTTACTTCGAAGGGCTTTGTCTATCTTAGCATTAATGTTTGAAAACTAAGTATCAAAACATGTTAAACCCTAACAAACAAAAATGAAAAATCATTAATTATACCATCCGGATCCTAGCCAGTATGTTTCAAATTGTAAAACTATATCTTAGCGCGGTAAACAATAGATGCTCTACCACAGAAATTGCTACAAAAATGTGCGATGCATTACTAGGCATAATCTTTATTTTTCATAATTTGAGCATATTGTAAAGAAATCTAGTATAATTGGCTAGAAGATACGCTCCTTCTTCCGATTGGGTCTTCCCGTGTGAGAAATTGGTGGCACAAAATGGCGCCGTTGTGTTGGCTACACGCTGTGACGCGATATTGCCGCCTTTCACACTAAGGAAATAGTTTAACTAGAGCCAAACGTACGCTGATATCTTTAACAACTTATTGCTAAAATAATAAATACTGGTTAAAAAAACAACAACACCACCACGCCAAAAAACAAAACAAAACAAAACCACAACAACCAAAGTAAAATACCGTTCCTTTATAAAGGACCAGAATTGAGGAAAACTTTTATATTATTTAGAGCATTTCTACCACTCTTTTTTTAACAACGGGATTTAATAAACAAAATATTTTATACTAGTTGAAAGGCCCGCGAATTCGCGGGATTAAAAGTTTAAATCAATACCCATGTTGGCATTGATATTATGTTGACAGAAAATATTGTACTCACCATTATAATATTAATGCTGCTTTGAAGACAACATTATTGGTGTAGTTTCGTGTTTTGTCACAAAGTCGTAAGCTGTTTTAAAATCATTCACATAACTATTATGCTCATGCAAACAATCACGAATGTCACTGATTAGATGTCTCTTAAGTCCTGACATCATTGACTGACGCAAATCAATCTTGGTCTCTTTTTCAACAAAGTAAATTTGTAAACATTATTTTTGCTTCAGTGGTGTCTTGAGGTGGCAAACCTGTCCTTGGATTCGAAATGTTGGGTTCCATCCTCTTGCTCTTACTTCGTCGCATCCAAAGGACTTCATTTGAAAGATGGAGTTGTACTGTCTTACATTTTTTTAAATGTTTGCTTTCAATCTATGCCGATGGAGAGCTGAGGGAAAACATCCAACTTTGTGGCCCCCTTGGAGCAACAAAACGATTTTGTTTCCCCTTTTAATGCTTGACAGTAAACACATCTTTGGTCAAGGGGTCCTATGTTTATTACATTGTGGAAATAATTAATGTTGTAGAATAAGGCTAATCGTTGATCTGGTATCGGTTGAGGCATTGCGGCTGGGCCATTATCATTAGATCTAGATCTAGATTTATCGCCGATAGATTCTTGCCTTTTTCGTTTTGCTATAGACACTCTCTTTGCGTTGTTTGTTTTTCTTACCCAAGTTACTTATAGCAGGAATGGGCATGATTAAACTATAGATCTAGATTCTACATATCACCAACGAAACGTAATCCAAACGCGAAGTTGAGACCCCGTTTTTTTAAACGGAAAAATGAATGAGTACAGTCGTAATTAATGAGCATGACTACATATTGAGAGTCATTAGGGAGCAGGCACAAAAAAGAGCATTACATTTCCAAAAAGAATAAGAACAAAATATTATGTCTGTTTAGATCTAGATCTACATCCAGATAGGCCTAGCCGAGAAGGTTGCCAATCTAAGGGTTAACTTGTTTGGAAAAGCCTAAAAAAACAACAACCCAAAAATAAGGATATTAAAACGTTCAAATTCAATAAAAATTTCCGTTTACAAATCTGTACATGTGTTAAAATTGTCTACTTTTTACTGTTGAACACAACTCAATTTTTCTATAACTATTCAATAGATTTTCGGCCGGTAGTCACGGTGAAAATAAGATGGATTGATAACTGTACAGATAATCTTCAATATTGCGTATTTGTACTCAGCTCATGAATAATAATGGAAAAAAAGTAATAATAATGATAATAATAATAATAATAAGAATTTTACATTCCCATGTAAAATTGTTGAAATTATACACTGTCAGACATACACAATTTTTATTTAGAAGCACATACCTCTTTATGTATACTCATACCACTACAAAGACAAGTCCTCTAAGTAGGGCAATTTTTCAGCAATCTGATGAAGGCTGGTACAAATGAGTTTTTATATCTGTCTGTTCTGGCCTTTTTTAATATTAATCAGATACTTATTTGTAATGTTTCATATTCACTATGAAGAGGATGGTTTATGTCTGATGTCTACATTTAGCTTTATTCATTACTTGTAAAACATACATGTCTGTGAAAGGAGTTAGTTCACAGCCAATAATTTTGGAAGCTTTCTTTCTTATTGTCTACTCTTTGGTAGTGGGTTTTTTATAGGTTTCCTCCAAAACATGTAATTCCAAAAGATATTAAACTTTGGATACCGAAGACATAAAGAGATTTTTGTCAACATCTTTTATTTTGATAAGGCAAGAGTCATCCGCAAATTTAGTTAAATTTGTGTTTGTGCCTTTTGTCTTGTAGTCGTTGGTGTAGGCAGTGTATATAATTGGTGAAATCACACCGCCTTGCGTTGCCCCTGTGTACATGATGCTGATAATAGGTTTAGATCTAACACCATTTATATTTACATATTGTGGTCTCATTAATAATAATAATAATAATAATAATAATAATAATAATAATAATAGTGATAATAATGTTGATGTCTCTTGGTATAAAAACTCTTCTTTTGTAAGCGTATATCCTATTGATGGCTTCTCTATGCGGACGTATTGCTCGTTGATTAAGTTGCGATGGCGGTGGATCATCCGGTCAGTTTCTTTAATTATTTGTGATTTGTGTTCATCTTGTGTAGAGATGAAATGAACATCTCGGCAATACTTATCTCGTTCACTGAAGAGGATGTGGCGAATAATACTTGTTTCGTTGACAGTAATTTAACTAATCATACATAGAATTCCTCTGCCCTCAGGGGAACCTTGGAGTTGTTAAGCCCCGAGAGACTGTTCTCTTCTATTATAATATAACTTGGAGAGAGGGTAAGATAGCTTCTATAGAGAAAACACACATTCTCATCACTACAATCTTCACTTGTGTTCGTATTCACTCATATACAATTTTCCCAGTTGGGTGTGTTAACTTGTGTCTCTAAATTAATTCCAACTTAACAGAATAGTTTTAAAAAATCCACCCATCCTAAAAATGTTAGCTTATTATTTAGTAGTAAACAATAAACATAAACGAAAGAAGTTGTTATCTGCACCATGAATGCAGTCCTACACTACAGATTTGATTTTTTTTCTTTTCTTAATTAAAAAAAAACTTTGCTATAATTTGCTTCTTCTTTATGTGATCAATGAGTTATGGGCTTGAAACAATGTTATAAAGAAACCAATTAACAAAAAAAACACAAAAAACAACCAAAAAAAAACAACAACAAAAAAAAAAACGAGAGCGGCCAACACTATGGGTTCGTCCATAACGTAGCCTCTATTCATCACAGCTGAATGATGGGAATTACCCTCTTAGCCTATATTTAGGTATCTGTGGAAAATTAAGCCGAAAGTTGAAAAGAATTATTCTTCCGACATTTAATTGCACCAGCAAGACGGAAGTTTCTGACAAAAACAAATCTGACATCGCAATAAATAATTGAATTTTTATTTTTAAGCGCACTAATTTTAACGCGCACTCTGCACCGTTTCGTTAGTATGCTTAATTTATTCCAAATTCAGAGAAACTCAATGGTCTGTAAATACAACTAATAGCATGTGAGTAAATTTTCTCATGACATTTAAAACAATAGATTAGAAACCAAACGCAAAAACGAGAAAACAAACCATTTATCATGTTTACAATTATGTCCTTAGAGTGTTTCTCACAGCTTGGTATCTATTTGTAAATTTTTTATTTCTAAAGGTATGTATTCTGAGAAAACATAAGTTTTAGTTAATCACACTTCGAATTCATCTGTAAGCCTTTGGCCATCCCTTAATGCCCACGAATTTTGTGGGTTATCAACTAGTATATTTTATTGCACATTTATATTTGTGGTCTGAAACTAGGAGCTCAATCGATTAGTACTTTGAACTGAAAGTGGGAAGGCAAGTATTCGAATCGTAATTGCCCGAATCTCCGTATAATTGTGTTCTTTCCGCGATCCTTGAGCGTTAAACTAATAAGAGATTTTTTACTTAGTGTATGTAGTTTGCGACAAAATAATGTAACTGTTCTCTCTAACACTTTTGTATTTACAATAAAATACCTCTAGACCCGCGCCCTGTCGTCTCTATTTTAAAGTTAATTGTTTCCCATTTTAAGATTCCACCAAATATCAGTCTCTGAGAAAATTGGAAACTAAAATATACAGACTTTACGTGCGGGTGGAAATGTTCTGACAGCGATATAATCTTTTTCAGTGGCCTGTCGCTATCCGCCTAATGAACAATCATGTATTCCCCAATGGCCGGGCATACTTCTTGGTAATACATGTAGTCCCTTTAGGCTGGGCTGATAGCCGCTCTTTCATAGACACACAATAGAGGGAACTGTGTGCATAGATTGTTATTTTAATATTTTTATACAAATAAAAAAGGGACTATGAGTATTATTATCATCATCATCATAGTTATTCTCTTTCTCCTCGTGATCATCGCCATCATCATCATCATAATCATCATCATCATCATCATCATCATCATCATCATCATCATCATCATCATCATCACCATCATCATCATTACCATTGTCATCATAATCATAATCATCATCATTATCGCCACCATTATCATCACCATCATCATCAACATCGTCAACATCATCATTATTGTCATTATAATTACTAGGAAAAACATCCGTCTCCTCCTCATCATCACTTTTGAATACTTAAAATTTTGTTTACCCAAAAATCCAAAGGGACAGAGAAAGAATACCCACTTGTGCAGCATCATTCTGACGGACCATGATTACTCACGTAACAAATGTTATTGTGACTTGCTTCCTCCGCAGATTACTGCCTTTTGTGTTCTACCGTTATTTAGCCACAGAAGTCGTTAAGTTATTCATGGCCTGCCCTGTAATGCGAGCCAGTGGTATCAGTTTCACCGCGCTAGAGAATAATCACAGCAGTGCAGAGCTTCCCCCCCAAGGCGCAGACTGACAATTTCACCAACCTTTCAATCTCACAGTACAGTGCTTGCGATAAACGGGCAAATAGCGTAAACGAAGACGATGAGTAATGGAAACTGCACATACGTCTAAACATATCGTCTCCTCAGTTGTACATGATGTCATGCTGGTCAAAAAATCAATGATTGTGACTCAAAATGGTTTGGACATTACCACTTACCAACTTAGTTTTGGTACCAATTTTACAGAAGAATGCAGCAATACAACACAAGTCACCTAAGTTGTACATGTAATTGTTATGTCCTTTCTAAAATACCAACAATTTAGAGTAATTACAAATGAAATAGGACATCATACAATTAAGATAACAGAATCTCTATCCTAATGAAGACAAAGAGCGATGGGCTTTTTCCGAAGTCAATCAAAATTGAATTACATCTAGATGAGAAAACCCCATGCCAAATGGATTTGGAAACGTCATACGTTATCGTCGCGTGGATCGCAAAAACTGTGTTTCTTGCAGTGTCAGGGACACTAATTATTGACTGCAGCATCTTACATGGACAAATATCGACGTTAAAACAACTCACCGTTTAAAAAACTGATTAAATGACTTTCCAGAGACAGACCGAGCCAGCGGGTGGCAAAATAACCTCGGCGTCGGAATTTTTGAGAGCGAAAAGCGTTTGTTTTGCTTTTAGTTAAATGATCGGGTTGTGGTTAAAACTATTATTATACCTTTATTGTTCGTAACAAAACGACGCATTGAGATATTGAATTCAGCCTCAACATTTTGAAGTTTCTTGAACAAAGACATGTTTTTACTGTCAAAAAAGGGACCCAGGCAAAAGTTCTCATTTGTTGAAGTTGAGCAACCATTTTAAGCATCATAATTATTTTGTCGCCTAAAAGGAGACGATCTGTATTTAAAGTGCAAATAATTGCAACATTAACTTTTGTATTGTTTACCAAGCTTTAAAACGTATCATATTTAAGTTTAGATGAGCAAAAGAAGAACTGTAAATAGCAGGGAAGTGAAAAGATTCAAGAATTAAAAAGAAAGGATTTCCTAAAGAGTAGTGTTGTTGCGAACGTAACGGAAATAAACTTGAGATATCGCATTACAGTTATAATCGAATCATAATACCAAATTAAACCAAATAAAAGCTGGTCTTTGGAAAGATTGTTTTGTGATAATTAAAGTGGTTTTTGTTAACGGCGGTAAATTCCACACTTTGATTACTTATCAACAGATATACCACAGCTCTTCATTATCTTAGCGAAGAAAAACACTTTTATATAATCCTTAGCCAACTCTGAATCTCTTTATAAAGATTACCTTTATACAATAAGAAGTTATTTTTGTTCGTTTAAAAGATAAAAAAATCAGTGCATGATGAGAATACATAACTCAATAAGCCTGCGTCGTTACAAGATTCTGCAATGTAAAATATATACGATCACCCTTTCGTTCCTTTCCAGCTTTAAAACCTTTATTTAAAAGCAATACGATAAAAATGGTTGTGTTGAAACATTTCCAACAAATAGTTTGAAGCTGCAACCAAAACAGCGTAGTAGACAATAATAGTAAAAAGTAGAACCGTACCGTGCTTTTAACTTAGGGACGGACTAAAGGAACTTTTCAACAGTATAAAACACTTAGTCGGGGGTCCTAGCATTGTTGTGCGTACTACCCTAGATATGTTAAAATATGTTGATAAGTATGTTAGGATAAACAATAATTATTTTTTGACAAGTCCTTTTTTTAAGTTCTCAATTCTTTGTCTTCCTAGTTTAAAAAAACTGATTAAATGGCTTTCCAGAGACAGACCAAGCCAGCGGGCGAAAAAAAAAACCTCGGCGTCGGAATTTTTTGCGAGCAAAAAGCGTTCGTTTTGCTTTTAGCTTTCCGTCTGAGACGAAAGTCTAGGTCTGCCCGCCATGTCTTACGTAAAATTCTCGGACGTTAGTCTTGGGGTCCGTTCACAATACAGCATATATTGTGCTGACATTGGCCGTTAAGCAACAAAACAAACTAAACTTTGTCTTCTGAAATATTTGCACTCTTATAATGAGTGGGAGGTAGACAGAGACAAAAATCGCACAGGCAAAACACTGATAGAGAAACAAAAGCTAAAAAAGTAACGTGGAACGTGTTAGTAATAGTAAATTTGGCTGGAGAAAAGGACCAAGCGGCAAAGCGATCACACGAAAATACAGTCAAAATAAAGAGGTTCCCAGGAAGAGATAGACAAATAACGTGAATAGCGGGCACAGGAAGTGAGAGAGAAAAGGCAGATTTCAGTGCAAAGCAACATTGAAAGGGCTCAAGAGAACTTAACCTAACTTCATTAACTTTAGGGAAGTCTAGGGGCAGTAAGTACAACGTCGTGGAAGTTTACGACGCATCGTAACAATATACATGTAATAATAAGAAGGCTTACGACGCGTCGTAAGCTACCGCGTCGTTGCACTTACGGTCCTAGATTTGGTAATATAACGGGGTCGTTTCTTTTGGTTTCTCTTTTTATTTTCTGATAGTGGGGTGTACTTTTGAGAGAGAGAGAGAGAGAGAGAGAGAGAGAGAGAGAGAGAGAGATGGAAGTCGTTCACAGTGGCCAATCACTTTAGATAAAATGTCATGAAGGTTTTACAGAGAAAAAGCGAAGAGGCATTTAATTCCACTAAGATTTATTTAAAACTTCCCCCGTCCTACCTTCGAACCTGCCGGTCTGTATCAATGTGATGTATCTGTCTGGCTTTCTAACAGCATTATCTTTCCCTCTACTTGCTTTTTCTCTCTCGCGGTGTACTTACGTCCCTCGATCTACTAATATAACGGGGTCGCTTCTTTTGGTTTCTCTTTTATTCTCTGATAGTAAGAACTTGGGCAGTACTTTCAAGAAGAAGGTCAGAAAATAGAGCGACATGGCTTTGTCTTCTTAGAGGCCCATGGTCCGATTCACAGATTTGGCCGCCCTTTTTTCCACTGGTGAGGCTAGCGTCAGTTGAATGTCAATAATGTGTCCAGGAAAAGTCTGGATAACTGCCCGGTATAGAGAAACCTTTCTGAGCGCCTTTGAGCAGGAGAGATGTAGCCACCTCAGTTCTATATAATGTCCTATCTCGTTTATAAATTATTTAAGATTTAGAGTATTTTAAAATGAACTAGAACATTATACAACGGAGAAAACCAAAAATTAAATAGTCGACGAATTTTGCGGTGATTGAAATATCGCTTGCAGAACCGATGATGATTCTCAATAATAATATAATAATAATATTATGACGATGCTGGTGATAAAGATCGAGAATTGATTTAAAAAAACAACAACAAAACAAAACAAAAACAACTAACAATGTTTGCGTCATGATTATTTTTGTTCTGGGTGGCGATTGGAGGAGAGGGGAGGAGGGTCAGACAAAGAAAAGAACACCATCAAAGAATGTAAAGGTTACATTATTGTCGCGACAAACTGAGTATGTTCCATTATAGGGTCCCTTTGATTATAACAAGCTTTTTCCGAGAAAAAGGGGACGTATTGCTAGTAAACCATGGAGTAATCTCTACACTGTTTAGGATCAGGCTGGGCTTTACACTGAGATCTTCCGGAGTGGTTTTTCCATCTCAGGTAATCTCAGAATAACTATTTGCTTTGAATCTTTGATACCACGGGCATAGGCAATCCGTTTTAGCGCTGGGATCACCAAAAACATCTTAGACTCCTCAGTTTCTTTTTAAATTCTTGTGTATTAAGAAAAGAGAGGGGAGCATTTTTTTTTCAGAGTAAAGAGAGCAAGAGCAAGAGAGAGAGAGAGAGAGAGAGAGAGAGAGAGAGAGAGAGAGAGAGAGAGAGAGAGAGAGAGAGGGGGGGAGGCGGGGGGTACAGAGGAACAGTTCACTTCATACAGTAGTATGTTTTACTTGATATACTTAGTTTAAAAAAAGACAAGAATACCACAGGTTCGGTCTCACTCCTGCCCAGAGCAATCACAAGTCTTTCTTTTTTTAACAACGGGGGTGTCGTGCGGGCTCGTGATAAGAAAAAAAAATTTTAATAGCTATTTTTTCTTTTCTTTTTTTAAATAATGTGCATCATTGAACCTCAATTTTCAACGATGCATCTGTCGAATAACAAAATAGTCAGTAAATGTACAGAGCTTTTGCTCTTTTCATATCATCCGATTCTAATTTTTGTGATTTATTGAAAAACATTTGGACGCTTTAACATTCTCAAAACGATATGGTTTTCGAGACAAGTGTAAGGTGTTTTTTTAGAACTGAAAGGAAAGTAAATCCTCCAGAATTTTGTTGTTGTTGATTTTTTATTTTTGTTTTTCTTTCGGATACATATAATTTCAAACATATTTAAATTGACTAGAAAAAAAAATATAGCAATGATCTGTCTGTCTCGGCAAACATATAGTTTGTAAAACGGTGTGGAGGATTTATAGTCTGTGTTATTTCGACATCGGATTTCTGGAATAACTAGGCACTACAAAAATATTATAAAGTATGAACTGGTGAGTTATGTAAACAGAAAAGAAAAGAATCTAAGTAGGTGACAAGACAACCATGTAATTGAAAACTTAAGCAAGAGAGAGTATTTCCTCTAGTGATGTTTTCTATTACGAGAATCATCAATAGCTCATAAGCCCTCTTATGTGATATGATGACAGATAAAAGAAAACAAAAACAAAGGCGCCTTGAAAGCAGGAAGTATTGGAAATACCTAGATGAAGATGTGATGAGAAATTGCTTGATGGAAAATAAGGTTGGGAGATGATTGGACAGAACAAAAGTTCATGAAAAAGGAGTATGTGAGGATGTGGGTGGGTGAAGTAGATAAAATAACAGAAACATTATATTATTGCAATGAGAGCTGTGAGCTAATATAGATGGATAGTTATCATAGATATAGATATATTTTATAGATAGTTAAATGAATAGACAGATAGATAGATAGATAGATAGATAGATAGATAGATAGATAGATAGATAGATAGATAGATAGATAGATAGATAGATAGATAGATAGATAGATAGATAGATAGATAGATAGATAGATAGATAGATAGATAGATAGATAGATAGTTATAAAGATCGATACTAAGATAGATACATGGATGGGTAAATGGATAAATACATATATGTTAAAACTATAAAGATAAGGACTGTTCTTACTCAACGTCGTGAAAAAGAACCTGCAATCTATAAATGGAAGTTTTTAAACGATCCAGAAGTTACAATTGTTAAAATTAATTAGAGCAATTTTCAATGCACAGATAATTCCTTTGCGCTAACAGTAGAAAAAAAAACATCAAATAAAATTGTCCACTGATCGATTTATTTTTCTTCGAAAAAGTGGATAGAAATGGATTTTTTTCATGCAATTCATTCCCTTGTTGAAGCTTTGCTATAAATTGAAGGCCCGGCTGGTTATGATAGAGGGTTTTTAGAATAGTTATTTTCACAGGAATACCGCAGGAAAATCTTGCTTGCCACATGGAGAAGACAGATATAGCAAATGTTTGACTGCAAGATAGATAGATAGGTAGATAGATAGATAGATAGATAGATAGATAGATAGATAGATAGATAGATAGATAGATAGATAGATAGATAGATAGATAGATAGATAGATAGATAGATAGATAGATAGATAGATAGATAGATAGATAGATAGATAGACAGAAGATTGGTTTTCTCTTACAGACGTTGACAATGAGCTCAGTCGACTGTGCATCTTGTTAAAGAGCTAGCGCATTGACCGCTAGACAGAGATCATCCTGTAATTTCCTCTTCGTATGCGATTGATTGCGGAAGTCAGGTGACGTAAAGCTAGTTGGATAGAAAGGTAAAAAATAGACAGACAGACAGATAGATGGATAGATAGATAATAAGTAGATATACAGATATAAATATAGATAGATAGATAGATAGATAGATAGATAGATAGATAGATAGATAGATAGATA
>RQTK01000874.1:179915-215443 GCA_003991915.1 Elysia chlorotica
TGATGGTGATGGTGATGATGATGATGATGATGATGATGATGATGATGATGATGATGATGATGATGATGATGATGATGATGTTGTTGTTGAGAACCACCAAAAAAAATGATTATCACGAAAAATGAATAAGATTAGCAGGAACTCAAAGAAGAAGAGAATGAAGAAAAGAAAAAAGTAAGAGTATCTCACCGTTTTGTTAGAAAAACTTGTTATCTTAATGTAGAAACATCGCCCCACTGCCATCAAAGCAATGTATAATCTGGTAAAAAAACAACATTACTGTAAGTATCAGAATTTGGGTTACATGCAGGGAACGATTTTTTCTGTGCCCTATAAGATAGCAAAATGGATTTAAAGCATTTTGTTATAGAACCCTTAACTATCCCTCTTCCATTAGGGGCTTTTTAGCCCATCTTTGGCCCTCTTTGAACTAGTCTTGCAAAATGAAAAAGCTCTTCGGACGATGTAGGCCTGTGTTATTTTCTTCCCAATCTCATCTAAGCCAGGCCTTCCTCATAAAGAGGTTAATTACCGGCCTAACCCCTCTTATGCCTGTAGGCCTTTGTGCACTTTATATGCTGTACATTTCAACATCCTTAAAAAATAATAACATAACTGCTGTGATATTAAAAACATGTTCTCCTCCGCTAAAAGCTTCCTTTTAGGTGTCATGTAGTTGTTGTCGTTGTTGTTGCTGTTGTTGTTGTTGTTATTGTTGTTGTTGTTGTTTTTATTGTTATTCTTGTTGTGGTTTTTGTTGTTTTCTGTTTACCTCTATGTTACTGAAAGTTTTCTTTGTGACACTGTATATCGTTTCATATACCGACATGACTTACCTCTCAATCCGAAGATTCACATAAATGACATACTTTATTTTGATATAGCATACACGCATTTTCTATGGCTATCTTTTCTCTGCTACGAATCTTTTAATAATTAATATCCCATTACCTCCGTTCTGTGTCTGAGAAATTAAACCAAACTAATAGGCTAGCTGTCCGAACCTGTCTGGGTAGAGAATACGCAAATCTCCTCTAGTTTAACGTCTCCTAATGTACTAAGGAGGGTCCTATAATGGTGACGTGACCCAGAGCGGCATACGCATGTCTTAGCATGATACAAAGGTCTTAGCGGGATGCAGAGGGGGGCGCGGTGATCCTGGGGTAGAGCATCGGCTTCCGACGCAAAAGGTTCGGATTCGAGCCCTGGCGATTGCGCTCCCTACTGGTTGGGTCGGTGTGATCAGCTGAGACAGCAGTCATGGCATCCTTGTCCTGTCTCGTGTGTGGCAGCACATACGATTTTCAGACGTTAGTCTTGGGGTCCGTCCACAATACAGCATATAATTATAATGCTGATGTTGGACTTTAAACCAACTCGAAAAATCAACAACAGCGGGATATAGAGGTGATAGCGGTATACAGAGGTCTTAACCGATCACATTCGTTTTCAATTACAGATTTGGAAACAGAGCAGTATGATCGGGGTTTCGAACCAGGTACCTTGGATTAGTGATTTAAAGTCTAGAATCCGCTTCGCTCTATCATACCAACCAGCCCTGTCTTCACCACTTTCATCAAACTCCTCCCCCTTGTCCGCTATTCAGCTTAAATCCTGTTGCGCCTGGCATAAAAACGTTATCCATCGCCTTGAGAAAGCCACAGCTGCTGCCCCCTGGCAAGCCTTTGACGTAAAAGAGCAAAAAATATTACAATCAGGATGATCTCCATTCCGGCGACAGAGCAATCAAAGTGGAACTTTGAACCCAAACGCGATTGGCAAAGAACAATTCAGGCTATGCGATTTAGAGGAAGAAAACGGATGGCATCATGACGCCCGTTAGGCACCGGTTTTTTGGTTACTAATTTGGCTCCGCGGGCCTATGACAGAGTTATGGTTGGACGCAGAGCTGCAGGTTGTCATATATAAGTCTACGATCTCGTTATAGGCCCCATTATAACAAGGTCTTTATTGTGTGGTCTATTGCAACATCTCGATGGATAGGTCAGTTCTATTATTAAATACTTAATTAAAAATAGTCTATCAGAAGACTCCCTCTCATATTCATAATTCTTAGGCTCTGTGGATACAACGTCATTTCAAAGTATGAGAAGATAAAATTATCCATTGCTTGATA
The DNA here is from genome assembly GCA_003991915.1 of Elysia chlorotica. Lineage (NCBI taxonomy): Eukaryota > Metazoa > Mollusca > Gastropoda > Plakobranchidae > Elysia > Elysia chlorotica. The sequence continues at coordinate 182,053 of RQTK01000874.1, forward strand.
ATGAAAGAATAGAAATTAACTTTTCTTTAAGATAATAGAAGGTGATATTATCCTATCGAGAAAAGTGCCTTGGTTGTACATTCACATTTAACGTAATTTGATAGCTGTGATAACTACATGAAGCTTATTTAAATAAATCTAATCCTTACAGGAGAAACAATTGCAATGATACACTGTCAGATATATCCAGTATCTAGAGAACTTTACGATCACAAGCAGTTACATAATTATTAACACCCTGGCCATACCAAATCGAATTGTTGCTTCAAATTTCACCTCAATATAGCTAATAAGAAATAATGTACGTATTGTCCAACATTGAAATGCAGTTAGATAGTAAATGCGGCGGTCATAGAACAAGAGCAAAACGGTTTTGCAACATCGTGGATTGTATTGGATTTTCCATCAACGATTCCCCAGTGGAACAGAGAGAGAGAGAGAGAGAGAGAGAGAGAGAGAGAGAGAGAGAGAGAGAGAGAGAGAGAGAGAGAGAGAGAGAGAGAGAGAGATGGGAATGCTTAATTAATCTCAACCGTTTACGATGTGTGTTATCTTCCAATATAAAAAACTCATTTGATTCAATTTTCTTCTTTTTAAGTTATCTGGCTATCTTCGATTATGCCTGTCTATAATTCCATGTGCTCTATCTAGCTATCTTTATTTCTAGCGATTTTCTTATTTTTTTTCAGCTACCAGTTACCGCTTTTAACTCTTAACTTAATATTTACCCTTTGTCTTTGTACCACCCTTATTTTAAAACATTAATGGGTCCAAACGGGTATCGATCTAGGCACCCAGGAATCTATTTTTGGAAATCGATTTAGCATGCAGTCTATCTTTAAAACAAATGAGATCTACCTCCATGTATATTGTATGACTCTACAAATCGACCCTTCCTCCCTTATTTTTTTTTTTTATTTTTTTTATTTTTTTTTTTTTTTTGGGGGGGGGGGGGGGGGTGGTTTGGAGGTGTAAGAGATACCATTGGGATTATTTTCAGTGTAATGTGACTGGCAGGAGTCATGGTATCCCCGTTGCGGCAGCTATCTGGTTGTGACAGCACATAAATTTGTCAGACGTAAGTCTTGGGGTCCGTCCACAATATAGTCCATATAGTGCTCACGTTGGACGTACAACTCAAATCTGCCTATTTATCTATCTATCTATCTATCTATCTATCTATCTATCTATCTATCTATCTATCTATCTATCTATTTATCTGCCTATCTATTTATCTATCTATCTATCTATCTATCTATCTATCTATCTATCTATCTATCTATCTATCTATCTATCTATCTATCTATCTATCTATCTATCTATCTATCTATCTATCTATCTATCTATCTATCTATCTGCCTATCTATCTATCTGTCTATCTATTTATCTAAATGCCTACCTATCCATGTATCTGTTTCTTTCTATATTTATACACTAACATCCACATTTTTACTCCGAAAATAATTACGATAGCTAAAGATCAAATTAGAAAAACGAGGCTAAAGCCTTAAATTAAGAGCCCATTTGTCTTATGCTTTCGAGTAGTTCTTACTTCTTTTCTAATCAGATTTTATACTGTTAAAGAAAGAAAGAAAGAAAGAAAAGAATTGAGTTCGAATGGTAATGATTCTCTCTGTTATCTTCTCTGCGCATTCACGCAAATCCAAAATTAATTCTGACTTAATTTACTCGATCATGTAAACCGGAATTAAAGAACTTTGGTTAGACATTGAGTGGGCAGTGTTGTATCTGAAAGGATACGTGTGGTTCGTCACGATCAAAATAAAGTAAAGGTCTCCTTCCATCACTATAACAATTATGTGCCAGCATGAATAAGGTTTCAAATAAACGTGAATGATTTATTTTAAATTATTCATAGTGGGTTAAAAAGCTATAAATGCATTCTAAGAGGTTGAAACAAATATAACTATCATCTCTAGAACGAGAGATATTTACATTTTTTGAACAGTAAAAAGGACAATATAATATGGCACTTTTTAATGTTAAGAGATCTCTAGCTCAAAGCCTATATTGGCGAATAGTGCCTGATTCACCCTGGTTGCGTCACAAATTAATGTCTTCCTTTATTACGCCCACTTTTTGTTTTATCAAACTATAGAATAATTGAATATCCTCTATCTTAGTCCCTCCAGGACAAATGTTCTGTGTTTTTTCGCGCTCTGTCACTCTCTCTCTCTCTCTCTCTCTCTCTCTCTCTCTCTCTCTGTCTCTCTCTCTCTCTCTCTCTCTCTCTCTCTCTCTCTCTCTCTCTCTCTCTCTCTCTCTCTCTCTCTCTCTCTCTCTCTCTCTTTCTCTCTCTCCCTCTCTCTTTGTCTTTGTCTCTATCCCTCTAGCTCTCTAGCTCTTTTTCCCTCTCTCCCTCTCTTTCTTGCTCCATCTTTTTTCATTTCTCTATATCTCTTTCATTGGCTCTCCATTTATCTAAGCCGTCTACGATAGATACGATCTCCTACTATCATTTTGTTGGGTCCATTCATTTATCTATTTATGTTATATGATAATCTACCAATCTACCATATGGCGGCTACCTTTTACTTCATACACCCGATCCAGCTATCTTTATTTCTAGCGATTTTATATTAAATTCTCAGTTAACTGTTACTACTTTTAACTATTAACTAAACGTTTACCCTTTTATATTGTTTCCGCCTTGCTTTAAAAAATTTACGTATCTAAACGGGTATCGATCTAGACATCCAGGAATTTATTTTTGGAAATCGATTCAGCCTTCAGTTTATCTTTGGGACCAAATGGAATCTACCAACGTATAAACTATACTGTGTGACGACTTTAAAAAAAAATTAAAACTTCTACCCTCCTTTCCCTTTTATGCATTTATTTTTTTTTTTTTACTTTATTGAATTACCTGTACATCTATCTTCTATCTATATAAATTATGTATTTATCTACCACCAATCTACCTTTCTTTTTGTCTATCTATCTATCTGTCTATCTACTTATCTATCTACCTGCCTACCTATCCATGTATCTATTTATCTCTCTATCCATGATATGCCTTTTTATCCATATGCGTATATCGACTTAATTTAAATATTTACAATAAAAATTATAGACAAATAAAACGAGGATAATGATCTAACTAAAGAAAAAAAACTAAGTCTGACTTTATTTACACGACTTTGACATTGGTTAAACGTTGAACGGGCAGTGCTATACCTGAGGGTATTTCCGCTCTCTCCCTCACCCTCAACCCCCCCCCCCCCCCCCCCCCCCCTCTGTCTCTCTCTATCTTTCTCTCTGTCTCTCTGTCTCTCTCTCTCTCTTTCTTTCTTTCTCTCCATCAAGAATCTCTATTTATCCATTCATCAATCTTTTTCTATCTATCTCGCTCATTCATGTAAATAATTAAGAATGCTTTTATTTATATTTTCCTATTTGTTTTGTATCTATTCCTTTTTTTCTTACCAGCTCTTTCATGTTTGTCTAACTGTCTATCTTCTATCAGTCTGTACAAGCGTGCTTGGACATAATATTTAGAAGCTGTTTGTATAAACAAAACATAAACGCCTATTAGTGCCTCAACAAATAGCAGCAACCCTTTGAAGTAATAAAAATGTTATTTGCAAAATTGTTAAGTGCACAGAAAAAAATATAGAAAATAAGTCGGAGCTTTAAATGGACTAACAAACATGCAATAAAATTTGCATTGATTAACTCCCACATCCTTTGACATTACTAATAAAGAATAATCAAAACAAACAAACAAAAAAAGATTCTACAACTATCAAATGGTCTGACTTTCTATTTTAAAGTGGGTAAATTGTTTATTTAGGCTTAAATTCATAAAGATTGGTATACATATTTGTATCTTTATATCAATGCGCCCATGATAGTGAAAATGAAAAATGATTGTCTTGTCTCTGAAGACTCCGAAACAAACTTCACTATTGTGGAAACTTATCGTTCGAATTTAGCGCAAAAGAGTTACTGCACTGAAAGATTGGACTTCGATAATTTTCGGACGAGAGATTTCATCAATCTTCATGTCGTTCATGAAGCACGCACAGTGATTCGGGACTTCCTGTAGTGGACAGTTTCGAGATGTAAAATACTGGAAACCCACTCAGATAGGGTTAGTACTCGTCTTGACTAACATAAGTTTAGATTGACAAACTCTTCAGGTGAATTGCTTTTTATTCAGCAAGCCTTTGTTTGGGAGCTTGAAGCTACTAAAATTTTCTTTTAAATGGATGAAATCAATGTTGTGAAGACAGAAAAGTGCTAGTTAATGATTTCTGGATTGAAAAGAAAACAATATTCAATTTTATTTTTCAAGCTTAACAAAAACACTCACACACATACATAAACTTTTTTTCAGCGAGGAATATACTAACTTTACATATTTTTTTATGTTCATTATCAATTAAAGAAACCAATAGATAATGCAGATATTATGAAGAAACGTATTCAGGACTGTATATGGACGACAAATGGAATCCTTCGACTTGTCAAAGGGGTTGGTCATTGTGCCGTCCCGATTCGGGGTTGGCGTGCCATGTTTCCATGTCAAACGATCTTGTGTCAGTCTGTAGTTCACATGTAGCTGGGCCCCTGTCCACTCTTTTATGTCGTCGTACCACTTCCTGCTGGCTCTGACTTTCCCTCTTCTGCCCTCCATTTTGCCTGTTAGGATTGTTTGAGCGAGGTTTTCATGCCTCTCTATATGGCCAAATAATTTGTGATGTCGTATGCTCGCCAGTGGTTCTCTTTTAAAAGCGAGCTTTCTCATGACTTCTTCGTTTGTTTTTCTGTTTTTATCCTTGCTAGTCGTCGAAATGCCCACATCTCAAAAGCTTCTAGTTTGTTTTAACTATTCTTTGTAGAGAATTCAGGCTACATCATCGTATAGTAGTAAGAACAATAATAATCTATATATAAATGTTTTTGTTGTTAGTTAAGATCTCTTGAAGTCTCTTGACATCATTAAGTCCTCCATTTTCATCGAGGTATATTTTGCTTGTGCTATTATGATCTCTATTTCCGTAGCGGTTTTATTATTACTGGTTATTGTTTGTCTGAGATACTTGGAATGCTGAACTTGTTCACGTTGTGTTTCGTCTACAATAGTTTACAAAGAAAATAAAGAACTGTCTGAAAAAGTATAATTATTTTGTTGATAGTGTTGTTTACACCAAATGTACTCTACTAAACAACCGGGGGCATTCTTATACTTATTCCTAAACATCATTCTAATTCTGTTTAAAGTGAACTTTTTTGCCAATTAAAATAATTATTGTCTTTTCAAATACAAGATTTAGAGTAAACCTTGTCTTGGCCGTGTATTGTAAAATGTACCGAATTTATAAATCAAACATTTAAGTTGCTACTTGTCGAACTTAATTAAAAGTTGCAAACAACCATTAAAGGAGTAGTGGACAAAGAATCTTTTTCAATAAATTGTTGTGTCTGCGTCTAAACTTTGAAAACCTAGCTTTGCCCTGCAGATTTCTCAAGGTCATTCAACACTAATTTAAATATCGTCTGCAGCTTCTAAATTGATACTGCAATACCATCTTTAATCAACTGCAAGATGTTTATTGTTTCGATTGGATCTATTGGCATTTAAATTAAAGGGTTTAAAGAATGATGTGTCTTTGTATTAACGGTTTTCAAAATAAAGCATTTAAGTTGTTGGCTTTTTTTCATAATTATTGAACCTCTTATGACATTGGCTAAGTGATGACATACCATCTCTACTAGCTTGAAAAAAATCAACAAAACTATCTTTCTATACTAACCTAAAGTATACCACCATTTGTATTCATGGTTCGTTATCTTTTTATTATTTTAATTAAAAGACAACTTTCATTCGTTTAGATCTATTGCCCTTCCTGTCGATTCAGATTAGCTTAGCTGTTGTCGTGATTTCAATACGTGTTTTATGTGATTATTTCCACTGTTATTTCGATTAGATTTCTTATGTAATTCTCATCATGAAGTTTGTGATTTACCAGAAATTTATCCTGACCTTTACACGCTAAGGCTATGAAATCAAATAAAACACTGAAACATAAAAATATGCCGTGATATCTAATTAAAAAAAAAACATCAACGTGACAAATCATGGTTTTCTGCCCCCTCCCCCCACACTCCCGCCCTTCTCTACATACAAACACAGACATACACCTCTTTTTTACGCCATCTTATCTGGGTTTTAATATTGGCTGGACAAGCTCATACCCTTTACAAAATATTCGTGGCCTTTAACTTGTCTCACTCGTAGAGAGTTAGAATTATTCTGTACGAATCCTATTGACTGTTTCATGCGACAATAATCATTGTATTCGGGGACCTAGCTATTTTATCATTGAACCCCCCCCCTCTCTCTCTCTCTCATCTCTCTCTTTCTCTTTCTTTCTTTCTCTCAATCAAGAATCTCTATTTATCCATTCATCAATCTTTTTCTATCTCGCTCATTCATGTAAATAATTAAGAATGCTTTTATTTATATTTTCCTATTTGTTTTGTATCTATTCCTTTTTTTTCTTACCAGCTATTTCATGTTTGTCTAACTGTCTATCCTCTATCAGTCTGACATATTTGTACAAGCGTGCTTGGACATAATATTTAGAAGCTGTTTGTATAAACAAAACATAAACGCCTAGTTGTGCCTCAACAAATGGCAGCAACCCTTTGAAGTGATAAAAATGTTATTTGCAAAATGGTTAAGTGCACAGAAAAAAAAATATAGAAAATAAGTCGGAGCTTTAAATGGACTAACAAACATGCAATAAAATGTGCATTGATTAACCCCCACTTCCTTTGAAAATAATAACAAAGAATAAACAAAACAAACACACAGAAAAGATTCTACAACTATCAAATGGTCTGACTTTCTATTTTAAATTTGGTATTATGAAATAATTAAATAGTTACATTTTTAAGGACCTGAGATTCAAGATAAACTCTTAAAATGTTGAATTTGTTTATTTAGGCTTATTTTCATAAAGATTGGTATTCATATTTGTATCTTTATATCAATGCGCCCATGATAGTGAAAATGAAAAATGATTGACTTATCTCTGAAGACTCCGAAACAAACGACACTATTGTGGAAACTTGTCGTTCGAATTTAGCCTATAGCGCAAAAGAGTTACTGAGAGATTGGACTTCGATAATTTTCGGACGAGAGATTTCATCAATCTTCGTGTCGTTCATGAAGCACGCACAGTGATTTGGGGCTTCCTGTAGTGGACAGTTTCGAGATGTAAAATACTGTAAACACACTCAGATAGGGTTAGTACTCATCTTGACTAACATAAGTTTAGATTGACAAACTCTTCAGGTGAATTGCTTTTTATTCAGCAAACCTTTGTTTGGGAGCTTGAAACTACAAAAATTTTCTTTTAAATGGATGAAATCAATGTTGTGAAGACAGAAAAGTGCTAGTTAATGATTTCTGGATTGAAAAGAAAACAATATTCAATTTTATTTTTCAAGCTTAACAAAAACACACACACACAAACTTTTTTCATCGAGGAATATACTACAAAATTTACATTTTTTTCATGTTCATTATCAATTAAATAAACCAATAGATAATGCAAATATTATGAAGGAACGTATTCATGGCTGTATATGGACGACAAATGGAATCCTTCGACTTGTCAAAGGGGTTGGTCATTGTGCCGTCCCGATTCGGGGTTGGCGTGCCATGTTTCCATGTCAAACGATCTTGCGTCAGTCTGTAGTTCACATGTAGCTGGGCCCCTGTCCACTCTTTTATGTCGTCGTACCACTTCCTGCTGGCTCTGACTTTTCCTCTTCTGCCCTCCATGTTGCCTGTTAGGATTGTTTGAGCGAGGTTTTCATGCCTTTCTATATGGCCATATAATTTGTGATGTCGTATGCTCTCCAGTCGTTCTCTTTTAAAAATGAGCGTTCTCATGACTTCTTCGTTTGTTATTCTGTTTTTGTAGCGTATCATTGCTAGTCGTCGAAATGCCCACATCTCAAAAGCTTCTAGTTTGTTTTAATTGTTCTTTGTAGAGAATTCAGGTTGCATCATCGTATGGTAGTAAGGACAATAATTATCTATATATAAAGGTTTATTGTTGTTAGTTTATATCTCTCTAGTCACTAAAACCAGTGCTTTTCAATTTTCCACAAAATAAGCCTATAGTTAGGTAAATAACGCTACATGCGGAAAACACAGTATTACAGCCTAAATTTTTTTTTACGCTTTCCACATAGAAGAGGCTACATTGAGAAGATAATTGGGTTTTTTTTTACAACAACCTAACGCAGCCATGGGAACTTTAAACTCCCTGTCAACTGTCAGGATAGAGACAGGGCTGCTTTCGTGAAATCCGGGCCTTCATCAGATAAACCAATCAGAGACTTCAATAAGAAATCTCATGTCTAGCCGTACTGACGTGTTCGGCCTTCTCGATTCATTTCCTTAGCCGAATGATACATTTATTATTCATATAATTTTATTATAATATTATACTATACTTTTCAAGAATATTTTCTTATCTACCAACTGCATAGCCATGACATAAAATTAATATTGTCAATAACTTTTAGCTGAATTTGATTGCATAGAATAGGATTTCTTCAAAGTAACTATAATTTTGGTCTTTTGAAAACCCAAGCATCTGTATCTGCGAGAAATATATCGCTAACATACTTTCAGATCTTTAGGTGAAATCTATTATCTGCATTCAAAGTGAACTGAGTCTTTTTTTTTTCAAAATGAAATTAATTGATCTCAACTTCAATATAAGTCTAGGTATAGATCGATATTAGAAAATACCTAGACTGGAACAATTCATAGGGACGGGATAGGCACAAGTATAAAATTATATTATATGTATAAAAAAAAGCGAGGCGAGAATCTAGATACCCATGATATTCTATAACTTCGGAGAATGTGTGTGTGTGTGTGTGATTTCTATTGTGCAATGTGTGAGTGGGAGGAAGGGCTTGAACGCTCTGATCTATTATATCGATCAAGTTGTGTTTTACCTTTTGGAAATGTCACAGAAGCCACAGTATTGGAAATCGATATTGCGTGTTCCCAAATATATACATTTTGCTCATTTTGAACACACATACAAACTAGCAAGTATTGATGTGGAATGTATGATTATACATGAGGTTTATTTTTTTTAGAAACAAAACTAGTACCTCCCATTACAGAAGTTGATGTAAAGAAATGTGGCTTTTCCATTTTGTCGGAAACATGACATGAGCTGTTTTCTACTATTGCTTTTATCCCTCATTATTTGCGATACCAAACATAAGTGTCGCGTCCCTATAAATTAATAATACAATTTAAACTACGTCATAAGCATTCACTTTCAATATTAAAACAATTAAATTTGTAATTTTTGTATTCATGCACATACACAAAGGCACAGCTTCATTGTGTATGGCCTTCCGACTACCTTCATCTCCTGTTTCTCTCTGTTCACCAATCGCTTTATCCTGATTTAAAATGACCACAACATCTCACTAATTTTTTCTTGAATTTGCTTTTTCTATTTACTTCCATTCGTAAATCCCTAAGTAGACAAAGGCCGTTGTTATAAAAGTAACCTTGACTTGATAGAATCTCCCTTCTCTTAAGTATGGAAATATATTCTCCCTTGTAAGGTCCAATTTTAGAATGGAGCGAAGGAACTTTTCAGGATTAAGAGGAAATAATAGTTACTGTTATTGGTATATACGTGTCTTAGAATCATACACGGAGATAGTTACACATGTCTGTATATAATCAAGATAAAAGTTAAAGTAATGTATTAAGAGACAAGCCTGGGCTACGCTGTTTTGCCAAGCATCAATGTTTGTGTTGTTAGTCCTGGATCCATTTAATCAATGTATCTCAAGGTCTACAGTGCATAAAGAACAATCACCTACGTTGTTAAAGTTGCTTTCAAGAAAATTAATCCTCTCGTTTGCCTTCATGCATTATTTTAGCCACATTTTACAATTTGCCAGTGTTCCGTGTTACTTTAAATGTTTAAAAAAAAACTCACTTGCAGTTTTTAAAAAAAATTTAAGATTGCTTTGAAAAATTACGAGTCGTACAGAAACAAAACAAAACAAAAAACACTATGAAGGTTACAGATATCGCTAGACAATGTAATGATTATAACACCATCATGTACCATTATAAATACAATCGTATTTATTAATTTACATCCTCTCAGTATTTCCTGTTTAGGAACCAAACCGCCACAAACATCGAGTTTCCTTTTAATACTGGTGTGTTGCTTATCGTGCCAAATTGGTTGAAAAAACTTTTTTTTAATATTTGAGACTTTGCTAGTTATTATATTTTCAATCTATTAATTTATATCTACACACCCAAGGAATCTAAAGAAAAAGGACTAATTTCGACTTCTAGGTAGATTATATGTTATTACAATTGTCTTTACATTTATGTCGTTTCAGGAGAAGAATTCGACGGAGTCGGTCTGTGTACAGTGCGCGTGGAGCGCCGTATCGAGGAGTACATCAGAGCCATGTTTGTCACTCTGTACGCCATGCCCCTCGCCACCATGGCGCTCCTCTATGTCCGCATCAGCGCCGAGATGAAGTCCAAAGAGAGCGCGACCTCGCGACCACTGTCTGTACACTTCTCCCCAATCAGCACGTCCACCGAGGTGGATCTAGACCGATCGTCCATGCTGCACCATCACCACAACCACGCCTGGTCTCCAGTCTTGGAGCCGCCAAGCCCGCCCACGCGCCAGCACCGCCAGGAGTTGATGCTGCAGCTCAACGGTAACGGTAACGGAGACCACCACAACAACCACAACGGCACCTCTGGTAACAGCAACAGCCGCCATCAACACGGCACCACAGCCACAGCTGGTAGCATCGGTATTCACCAACAGAGTCAGAGCACGTTGTTCCCGACAAACTTTCTGTCTGCGTCGACTGCAGCTTGCAGCAGCTTAAACACGTCACCGAAAGGCGAGGTTTCTACTCGTGGACATCAGCATCAACATCAACAGCAGCACCATCCCTACCAGCACCGCGGCTCTGCATCCACCACTAGTAGTGGGGGAGGGCGACACATCAGCCTCCAGTCCGCGCCGGGAGATGCTGGCACGCACGGGGCATCTCTCACGCTGGGCGCCCCTGCCGGCGGAGACCGAGACTCCAGGAGGAAATACAACTCCTACTCCACCACCGTGACAAATTGCTCAGACAGGTCCACGCAGGGCTCCGACAATGACCTCAATCTCCCGAGAGAGCGGCGCACGCAAAACTATCTGATCACGATGAACACGCTGTTCGCTGTGTGCTGGTGCCCCTCTCACATTCTAGTGCTCGTCAACTACTTCGTGCACGAGACAGACAACAACGTCGGCCATTACGACGTGACGTACATGCTGTTCACGTGGTTCGGGTTCCTCTCCACCTGCACGACGCCCGTCCTCTTCATGTCCTGGGTCATGTCGGATGCGGCCAAGGACCGCCTGAGGGGCTACTTCCGGTTCAGCAACCGGCGGCGAACATCGGCCGGCTCTCAGGTAATGCTCTCTCTCAGAGCCGTATAACACTGTACATACCTGCATGCTTGTACGTTGTGCCTCTCCCTTTCAATGTTAAATTCCACGGATGTCATCCCACGAGTGTAACAAGACTATAAAAAATTATGTGTATATATAAGATAAGATGAGATGAGATAAGATAAGCATTTATCATCCCATTGGAAAATTAGGCTTTGTCGCGCATATACCTTTGATTCAATTTAACAACACCAATACACAAGTGAGAAAATAAATAGTTTACATACACCAGTCATGTAACACGGCTGAAATTATAGACCGTTAGACATACATAATTATTTTTCAGAAAAAAACATTCTTCTATATGCATAAACAAACTATGAGTATTTATGTAAGTATGTATGTATGTATGTATGTATGTATGTATGTATGTATGTATGTATGTATGTATGTATGTATGTATGTATGTATGTATGTATGTATGTATGTATGTATGTATGTATGTATGTATGTATGTATGTATGTATGTATGTATGTATGTATTTATATGTATGATGGTGGTGATGATATTTATATAAGGGTAAAACGATTGAATGCAATCAAGGCGGCTTAGCCCAGAGGTTCCTGGTTTGATCCCTGATCGAGCCGTCTGGTTTTCTACAATGTCGGTACCCGTATGTTGTCTTCGGCTAATGCCATCTCGTAACATCACCGTCCGTGATAGACCCTAGTTGATGAATTGGGACGATAGCAATTAACAAAACAAGCAACCAAATCCTAGTAATACCGCTCCGTGACTGTGTAGCCATATAATAATGGGAAAAAAAACTTGTAGATTCGTCCTTGAGAACGTAAAAGTCTATACACTGGGATGAAGCTTCTTTTCTTTAAAAAAAGAAAAGAAAAAAACAACAACAAAAAACAATTTCCAAAAGTACTCTCAGCATCCACCTCGAGATGGGGTGTGGGAGGGCCAAACAGGCCTAAGACGTAGAGCGTCGTTCTCTTTATTGAGAGGTCAACTGTTCGTAACCCATGATAGGTCCAAAATGTATTTTTCGATCTCGTGCCCTACTAGTTGGGCCGGTGTCAGTATGTGACTGCTGAGACAGGAGTTCATGTCTCTCCGCCTTGTCTCGTGTGTGGCAGCTCATAATATTGTCAGACGTTAGTTTTGTCGTCCGTCCACAATATAGCCTATAAGAGTACTGACGTTGAACATTAAGCAACAAACAAACTCAGCAGACTCAAATTATTCTTAAGTGCAATTTACGTAATTCAATATTGTGTTCTATTCCTCAAACTTTCAAAATATGTGAAATATGAAGCAGTCCTTTCAACATTTTTTGTTTCACAGTCGGTCTTTGTTAAAATCAATCTGCTGAACACAATTTTGTTTAAATTGAGTTATTGCTAAAACAAAACAAGGCATTTTAGCTATACATAATATGACATTTTAAGTATAGTTCTTCCCTCTTGTTAGGGTCCATTCAAATCTCCGACACTACACAGTGTGAACAACCATGAAGTAGAGAATTAACCTAGTGCTATAATTAGTGAAATGGCCTCTCGTTATCATTAATTTTACAGTGTTTGTCTGAAGATGGCGTTATAGCTCTTGTGGGATTAACATCCATATTTACAAAGATATTTTATTTTAAATCTTTTTTATGGTTTAAATTTGGCGATGTCTAAAATGCATTTTTTATAATGTACACATGGAACATAAAAAATAAGGACCAAACTGCTATTTTTTTTTTTTTGCTTGTTTACCCTCAACTCAAAGGATCATAATCTGACTCAATTAACACATGAGATTATCGTTTAACGTTATGTAACCGCTCTTGATAGTCATTAACGAAATGTTGCGTTTTAAATGTGCTTGAGTGAGATCTAAAATTTACTATGTTTTATAAAGATTTGTACATTTTATAAATATAGACATTGAGTCGTAAGTGTAGCGTATGGGGACGCGGTAAACCTGCGGTGGAACATCGGCTCAGGAGGTCCGTGATCGGAGCCGTGGCAATTTCGACGCCTACTGGTTGAGTCGGTGTCAGTCTAATGTGATCGGCTGAGACAGGAGTCATGGTATCACTGCCTATTCTCGTATGTAGCACCACATACAATTGTCAGACGTTAATATTGGGATCCGTCCACAATATGGCTTAAATAGTGCTGATGTTTGTTGGACTCTAACCAACTCAGCTCAACTGCAACATAAGTGTCGCGTTGGGATAGCTTACAACTCGTAGCAAGCTTTCTTATTCTCATATCTTACAAGTCGTAATCTTACCACAATGTTGTGGGACGACCGCTTGTTGTTAATTTTGAGTATAGTTTATGTTTATGTTGTAAGTAACTTGCCCTCGTAGGTCCCACTCTTGCTAAAATACTATAGCTGTATCTTATTGACGTTTTCTTCAGGTTTTTCCATTGCTGCTTTTTTTTCCTTTGATTGCTTGCCTTTTCTTTCCATTTTCGTTGTTATTTATTTTATCAATGAAGCTCCAGTTCAAATAATCTATATCTCTAACGTGTGTCTCTTTCTCTTTCTTTCTTTCCACCCTTCTCTATTCTCTCATATTTTAGTTTTTTCTCTCTCTTTTTCTAATTCTCTCTATCTATTTATGTATTTATTTATCTATCTATCTCTTTTGAAGATATTATTTTTATCTAAATCTCCCCCCTCTATCCCGTTGTTTGTCTACCGCTGTTTCTGTCTGTCTTAGTCTCTCTCTCTCTCTCTCTCTCTCTCTCTCTCTCTCTCTCTCTCTCTCTCTCTCTCTCTCTCTATCTCTCCCCCCTCTCTCTATACCTCTCTCTCTTTCTCCCTCTCTCTCTCTCTCACACACACAAACACACTCTCGCTCACTCTCTAGCTAATCACCCTGTCAATCCTGATTTGTATTAATGCGTGACACTTCCATTGAGCAGCTTCATTTATAATTTTTTTTTTTTTTTTAGAAAATGTCCAGTATAATGTGGCACGTTCAAAGTTGCCAATACGTTGTTTAATGAAGATCGCCGAGTTTTTATTCGCACTATTTTTTAGCTTGCTGTAATACCATTAAAATTTGTTCAACTACAAAAAATTGGTTGTTCCTCTCTTTATCATTGTAGTGCATACACCGATGTTTCTCGATTGCTTTTAAACACCATTAAATAATCTTCTGAAAACTTGTCGACACATGCTCGGACCTTTATCTAATTAAACTCACGTTTATATTTTCTTAGTCATACATATAATAGTCGTGTCCATTCTAAGAAAAATGCCTTTCATTAAATACTTCTTCTTGTTCTGAGCTCAATAATTTACATTCGAAATTATCGTCCTTTTTTAAGGAATCCACAAAAACATAAGGAAAGCATTTAATTATTATCTAGGTCAACTCTCTGATGTTAATGAATTTCAACCGTTCAACTTTTCTTTTCAAATGCCGAACGAAAGTGCATTCAAAATCGATAAGCAAATTACCAGATGCCATCGTGATTACCTGGGTAAAGCCTAGAATCATACTAGAAGAGCCAAATGAATCGCGTCAGAATGTGTTTAAAATATTACTTCATCAACTCATAGTTTTTCTCTCTTCTGCGTTTTACACTCTACTTTTATGATCTGGGTTATTCCATTTCTAACCAACTATAGTTCAACGAAATAGAGTTTCATTAAAAGTGAGCTACTGAAAGTTTTTTAATTAAATGTATAAGTAGTTTTATACTAACAAAATCAATGTTGTAGTATTCTAAATAGCTCAGAAGCCATGTACATGCGTTATTTTGCCAAGTAATAAACAGATGAAAATACTCTTAAAAAACGTAAACAGAAAAAATACACTTGTTCAAGTTGTAGATAATTATCGGCTCACATCGTGTCAACCGACGGAATTTCACTCGGTTAGACCGAGACTGTAAATAAAAATATGAATACAATAGATAATTATTGGTTTACTAATTTTCAAAAAGTGTTTCATAGAAAGAGAATGTATAGCCTCCAACCGGATTCTAAGAAGCTGTGGCTCTCAAAATCCTCTTTACATAGGTAAAGAAAGGTGAATAATACTAACGAGGTCTTTTCTACTAAACTTGGAAAAAGAATGTTGGTGTCAGTATAAAATGGAAACTTTACACACCACAGCAGTAAAAAATAACAGTAATAATAACAACGACGAGATGAATAATGAAATGAATGATTATAACATTTTTGCATGATGAATGTGGTGAGCATAACGTTGAGAATGATAATGATGATGATGATGATGATGATGATGATGATGATGATGATGATGATGATGATGATGATGATGATGATGATGATGATGATGATGATGATGATGATGATGATGATGATGATGATGATGATGATGATGATGATGATGATGATGATGATGATGATGATGATGATGATGATGATGATGATGATGATGATGATGAGGATGAGGAGGAGGATGATGTTGATGATGATGATCATGATAAAATTTACGATGGGCGGTTAAGCATTTAAAAAGGTCATCCACAATGTGGGAATCTTCTATGCATCAGCAAAAAGAACAAAATATGAAAAAATACCACTTTTAAAGCCCATCAGATTTTGCAATAGACGAGAGGCGATCGATTGATAACCAAACACTGAGAGGTTATCTTCTGTTTTCTCTGGTTTTCTAAAGGAAGAGAGCGGATACCCTCAAGGTGCTTAGCCATATGGATTCGCTCAAAGTAAATTTGCTGAAAGTATACAGTAATCGATTTTTGCATAACATACCCTGCGTGAGACAATGAGATAATGCACTCTGTATGACAATGAGTCCTTTACATCTAGGGCTGCCGTATGTCATGAAACAAAATATTGTTCTTCGGCTTACATCCACTTGCTCTGTTCCAATACTCGCGTCGTTGGTTTTCAGGGAACTCGGGGCATAGTTAACAGTGAACCTGGTTGATGTGGTTATTTTAAGGATGTGGATCGCGTTTGATTTTCTAGTCTGATTGAAATGCACTCGTCAACCGTTTCAAGCTCGAACTTTTAAATTGTTTTGATTTAGAGTAGACAAAATAAGTATTTAAATCTACGCTTTAACTTTTCCCTTAATCTCTTCTAATTCAATGATGAGACATGAGGGAAATGCTTCACCTGTGTGTACAAAATAATCACCTTTCGTTTGGTTCTGTTGGAGATTTTCTTTTTCTTTTTTTCAAGTTAAGCGGAGTTTTAATGCTTTCTCGCGTGCTCTTTTCCCCTCAGGTATTTTTCAGATCTCTGGGTTCCGTGGCTTTTTTTTTCAGTAGCCTTTATAAATAACCAAATCCCACGTTTATTTCTTCTGTGAAATGGCAGGCTCTTTGTTTTCTCTCTCTTCCACATACAGCCACCGCCTGTCGTCTCCCGTTTCCTTCGCTTAAACATCACAAGGTGTTAATTTTCTATGTCGAAAAGCGCTCAATATTTTAGAGAAAAACTCTGGAAAAACAGGCCTAATTATAGCCTAATGCTCAACAGATAATTTCTTCCCCGGGCGACTCTAGGGTTGCCATGACAATCTTAATGTGAGACATTAAGGTTTAACCAGATAAAATGGTGGCAGTTTTTCAATCCCATTGCTGTGAGCAGAAAAATGTTACTGGCTCCTTGGCGTGGTCTATGAACAAATGACTCGCACGCAGCTTTCTGACTTTTCTAATTTTTTTTTGTTGGCAACCATTTCCATCACCTATCCACCGTCAACTCCAACTTGTTACTGTTATCTGTAGAATTTTTCTTTTTGGTTGGGTAGAGTTGGTACAAGTAAAGCTTTCTTTTGGTCTCCGACCGTTTCAAATCTACTCCCCGTTCTTTCTTCAGCCTTCTCACTTTATTTTTTAACACCTTCAGCTTTTCTAACCCCCCACTTATAATATAATTATAGAATTGACATCCCTATTTCTCTTGCTCTTCGATTAAATGTTAACCTCTTTCCATTTTTGCTATCATGGTCTTTATCTTCTTCCGTTTGTCAGTTTCTCTTATCACCTTTTATCTACTTTTACTATCTACCACTTATATCATAGTAGTAGTAGCAGCAGCAGTAGCAGTAGCAGTAGTAGTAGTAGTAGTAGTAGTGGTAGTAGTAGTAGTAGTATTAGTATTAGTAGTAGTAGTAGTAGTAGTAGTAGTAACATAGTTTTTGTTGTCGTTTTTGTTGTTATTGTTGTTGTTGTTGTTTTTGTTCTTGTTGTTCTTGTTGGTGGTAATGCTATTGTTTGTTTGTTTTTATCTTGCATTAAAACTGTTTGAACTGTTTGAACTTCTTCAAATACCTCAGTATAGCATGCGTGCCTCCATATTGCTAATATGCAATGTTTTATCATATTTTTATATTTAAACTATCATTTCTTTAAAACGATCCATTTATGGCTATACATTAATTGGGACTTTTTTTATTTTAATTTTCTTTTTCCAGAGACGGCGATACCAAACACGATTTTCAAATTCAGACCAAAGTGGCAACTTTGAAGAGAGAATGATCATGGACTACAAGGGTTCTGAACATTATGGATGCGATGCAGTTTAATTACAGAAACGGGACAATTCTTGTCAATTGCGCTGTTTAAATAGTATCATTGTTGTCTGCTGAAATTACACAATTATTATTAAGGTTTATGCTTGTAAATTGAATGTATAAGCTATAAAGGCTTTATGGGATTGGTCTTTTTTAGGCATAAATTTTAGGATGAAGAAAGGCATGGGGTACTGAAAATTAAGTGATAATAAACCTGCATCATGCACAAGGTCATAAAAATAATTGCAAGCAAGTTGAATCTAATATGTGTAAACAAGTCTGTGGAATTTTTACTTGCAAATATTAATTTCAGATAGCCAATATTGCTGAAAAGTTTGCAAAAAGCGTTTTCTGTCACAATTCGTAAAACTGAGAAAGCATAGCAAAACACTACACACTTTTCTATGTCACCGCTCTAACTCTAAGCTAAACCCGCACCTGTTTGATATTTAACTGATGCTAATAGTCAACGTAAGTGCTTAGCAGAGATTATGGCAGTCCCTTCGCGGCCCTGACATTTGATCGTGTAAATAATTAATGCTTTTAAGTTGCAGCTATCCTGTTTCACGTACCTCATGTAGGCCTTAAAACTTTGAGTACACAAACCACTTCCAAGCCCCAACTCAGATCGCTATAAGCTAGCAATGTTTCAAGTAAAATACTAAGTGTCTTCGATTCCTTTTGATACCTAAAGTGCTTGAATTACTGCCGTGAAAATTAGGAATCGGTTATTTGTAAGAATTTGCGCAAAGCACCGTAATTTAAAAAGAAGCCAAGTGACTTTATTATTTTAGCAAATAACAAATCATAAATTAATATTATAGATCTCATCCTCACCATGTAGTTGAAGTGAAGTATGTGAATATAATCCAAATGTCTTGTATACATAAAATATATTATATAATTATATTAGATACTCCCCATGTACAAATTATACTTTTCATTAAAGTGTGTCTCTTTCCATTTCCTCTTGAAAGCAGTATTATCTCAGTGTATCAAATATTTCTTGAGCCATTACTCAACATCTCAGGATCACTGTAAAAGTTGTTTGATCTATTTATATTTAAAAAGAATGTCTTTGGTGTAAACACGTGTAAATAGTTCTTATATATATTATTATTTTTATTTTGGTGATTGCTCTTTTATCAGAAAAAAGTTTACAGAATGTGTATAATTCAAGAAAGTTGAGAAAATGGGTTTGGTTTATCATTAATAAAATAATTGTTGATTATGTGCCTCTGAATTAAAAATTAATAATATTTATGTTGATGAACCTCTGTTGTATATCATGTGCGATAAAAGACGGGAATGATACCATTCTTAATACTTGTATATATTTGATATAATGTTTTCACACTTAGCACTTAAATGTATGACTATTGATATACATCTTATTTGGATATGTAATTGAAGCTGGCCTCATCTTACAATCACGCTTATTATAAAACCAGGTATTAGATCGTGGAAATTTTGCTCGTAGTAAAACATTTCATAAAACACAAGTCAAATTAAAACTTCATTAAAGTGGAAATTTTAAAAAATCGACTAAAAAATGCAATTTTGAAAAAAAAATGGATTGTTTGTTTGTTTGTTTTTCGTTTTTTTTTAATTGGGTAAAATTTTATTTTGTTAAGATGGGAAAACAGGTTGGTGGCTTTTATGTATTGTGTAAATAATTTTATGATGAATCGTTTAAATGTAAATTTCAATTGATTGGTTTTTGTCTATTATTAATAGGAAGACGACATTCTCTTGCGTTCCTTAATATCGTTTATTCAGTGTCAGTAAAAATATGTGAATTATTTTGTGTGGGTTTTTTTTTTATAATCGTTAATAGGAAGACGACATTCTCTTGCGTTCCTTGGTGTCGTTTCTTCAGTGTTTTATTTGAGACTGTGTGCTTTATTTGACAAAAATATCAAACAAAAAGAAAATCATGTACTCTTCAGATGTTCATTGTAATAAACTGATTAAAGGTTAGACTAAACTGTTCCGTCGTCACTCTCGAAATAATGCATGTGAAAAAGCGCTGATGAAAACTGATAGAAAATTAGGCCATTATTTTACAGAATCTAAGAATTCTGTTTAACGTTGCGAAATATTTGTTCCTTAAATAGTAACTACACACAATCGTAGGTGAAAAGATAATGGGTGGTAATAACAATGTTGTTGTCATCTTACGATTCGTCTTACTATATAAATATAAAATACTCACGACGAGTTGTAGACTATGGCTACTTTGTACTTGAGACCAAGTATATCAATTATTTTTATTAAGTTTAAGAAGGAAAGACTGGGCTAAACATTTTATGCCTCACTTTTAATTTTAAGGTGGTGCTTTTTCTGTTTTGTTTATATTTTTTGTTTTCTTGTACAGCTAAATATTTTTGTCGTTATTTTTTTTTTGTGTTTTAATTTTCTAATTTTTAACAGCTTAATGTTGTAAAAACTTGCCATTTGAATTGAAATATATTTCTTTTTTACTTCTTGCTTTTAAAAGTTTTTATCTCTGTATAATTTATTCTTCTTCGGAATAAATTTGAGCTCATAAGAACTGTGATTCTGTACAGAAAAAAGTTGAGATATTGTCAAGTGAATGTATATACATTTTTATGTCTAAATAATCTCACCATATTCGTGTATACTCAAGGGTGGACTAAATTGTAAATTACAATGACGACAGAGTATTCCTCCCCTGAAATGTTTTTAAATGCCATAGTTTATCGAGGTAAAGGAACGCCGTGAAGCTAAAACGCTAAGGGCCTTATTTTGTTATTATGTTTGTATAAAATGCCATACCCTGTATATAACCAGTGTTGTATTTCATTCTGAAATATTTCGGTATTTGGCGAAGTGTTTAAAATCATTGAAGCCATGTCAACATAACTATTTTAGTAGACGACTTTGTAGTTTTTATTTCTTTTCATACATATTATAAATTATACTTTTCACGCAATGCCTTTAAAACTAAAGGGCATTTCAAGCGTTTTAAACAAGTTTCTATAGATATTCAATGTTTTAGAAAACAATATTTATGAACATGTCGTTCCCTTCTGTTCAGTACTATAGTGTTGTATCTATTTTATGGTTTTTATTTAGTGTGCTGGTCATTGATATCATTAGGTGAATTAATATATTATTAAACGTATGTTTTGTAATTAATTTTGGCGAGGAATTCAATTGAAAGTTATTCATATATGTAATACTAGTTGGGAACCCACGAAATTCGTGGGGACTGTAGGATGGACAAAACTAAAGTATAACAGCTAAATTTAATATGTACTGAACTCAAAATAATAATTGTGTATCTTCAGGATCTATAACTTTAGGAACTTAATATGTTTGCTTGAAGAGGTTGCATCAAATTAAGGAAGGCCCAAATAATTTATATTCAGAATTAATAATTATCCAAGCGTTCTAAGAAAACGGTGCACTGTGCGCATTAAAATTTGCGCACGCACTTAGAAAATAAAAAGAAACAATATTTATAGCACTTTCGATTTGTTTGTTGTTCAAGGGAGGAGAGAAAGCAGTAATTGTTGTTTGTTCGGGTGTTTTAAAATACATTTTTAGTTATATTAATTCGTTAATTTTCGTTAAAAAAATGTGGGATTGTAGGATGGAGCGGTTTGGATTTGATCGCATGTCTAATTTTGTGACAACGACAATTATAAGACAATATAATTTATAACAATTATTATATAGATTAAGACTTTGATCTGTATTCACAGTACTATTTCTCTCACTCTCTCTCTCATACTCTCTCTCTCTCTATCTATCTCTCTCTCCCCCTCTCTCTCTCTCTCTCTCTCTCTCTCTCCTCAAGTCGATGGGCAGGCTCGTTGAGCACATCTCCTAATCTGCTGTAGAGTCCTGAACCTAAGTCAGCTTGAATTAAGAGTCCCATAGACTGCTTTATAAGCTCTTAACCATTCGATCGGAGGTTCCCTACGAGACTTTTCTTTAGCCACTTGTCCTTTCCTGTACGTGACTGTAAATTATTATTATTATCCTAATTCAACTAAGTATAATATAATCGTCTAGCTTCCTTTCGATTGGCAGTTTGCAAAGGAGATGCCTTGTTAGAATAATATACAAGTAAAAATAGAGATAATTTTCGGCGTTGATGTTATATACAGGAAAAAAAAATGTGCAAAATGGTACGTTAATAATGTAGCAATGGGCTTGATATATCCATTTATTATCTGATTCAGTATTAGAAGCCCGATTTTCAGTCTCAGATTAAGACCATGATTTTTATGTTAAAATTTGGTTGATGGGCGATTTTAAAATAATAATGAAAAACCCCGGAATCTAGCCATAAAAGATGGTGGTGACTCAGTTTAAATGTTTTCCATAATATTATCTGGCGGAACTCGCCTAAAACTAAAACGGATATAGGAGTTATTTTTTAGTCTTCTTAGGTTAACCTCAAACATGAGCTGAAATTGAAATCGATGGACTTAAAACATTATCTGGGTTTTGAAACCTTGACACTACAGCTTGAATGGAGGGCAAGAATCGACATTGGTTATATGAAAGAAAATGGAAATGACCATTACATTAGGAAGTGGTAAGATCCTACTTCAACTGTGTCTACTAGTAAAACAAAGCCTAAGATGATTATTTCCGGAACGAAACAATAAAAATAATTAAAGAGGACTTAATGATACATCCATCAAGCACAGGTTTAAGAATGAAGAAGTCTCTTCCCTTTTAACGTATTGTTTTGTGATGATGTTTGATTGTGTAGTTCTGTCAAAAACGCTCGCGAAACTATAAATATAAATATTTTATTCATTTTAAGTATACATTTGAAATCGCTTGGTGTCTCCTGATCTCTTATATATTTATAGCCACTGTGTATTGTATTTGTCTTTTTCCCTAAGCTTCCTCTTTAAATTTATCTTGTTTACTGAGTTTTGGAGGTTATGTGTATGTGTGTATAATCATGGAGTTTAAATGATGTTAATTCTTTTCAAAAATCAATTCTTGTTGTGACTATAGTTTAAATCTCTCTTCTAATAATCATATGCTGTACAAAATTAAGGGTTCATAAAAAATGTTGTTGTAAATAATGAACGTGCTTTAAGCTAAAGATGTACGACAAACTCAGGAAAGAAAAATATTTCTGTAAGTTGCGCCTGAGTATTCCTTTAAATTCCTCTCTCTCTCTCTCTCTCTCTCTCTCTCTCTCACACTCTTTCCATTTCTCTTTCTCTCTCTCTCTCTCTCTCTCTCTCTCTCTCTCTCTCTCTCTCTCTCTCACTCACTCTCTCTCCCTCACTGCATTTTTCACTCTCTCACTGCATTTTTCACACTCTCTCTGCATTTCCCACTCTGTCACTGCATTTTTCACTCTCTTGTATACTTGCTAATATCATCTTTATTTCTTTTTATCATATTCCATTCCTCGCTATTCTACCTCTTGTATAAATCTGTGTATGTTCTGTTTAAGAACTCTCCATTTTTTGGCAATACATAATAATATTTATGCCCTTCAGCTCGTCTTTAGCTCTCTCCTTAATATTGTGTTTGCCCGCCTGCCAACGCTGAAACGCTAGGCGAATAATAAATACCACTTATCTGCCTTCCTAATACGTCAAACGCTTTCTGAAGACCCATCGCCATCACCATGAAACGTTGTATTGCTTTTCCTTTCCCTCAACTTTCTATCCTTCTTCATCTTTCATCATATTGATATTCAATGTATGCTAATTTTTGTACGACATTAACCTAATAATATAATTGAAATGTTACATTATATAATAAATCTTGTTATTAATTTTTCTTTTACGGTCGCTTGATAATTCACAGGGTGATATCCATACTTAAACGATGGCCATGTCACATTATGGTGAAGATTGAATTATGGGAAATGTATAGAGAATACTGAAAGCCGAAACCAAAGATATTCTTTTTCGGAATTTGCATAAAACTTTAATTTTCTTATCAAAAGAAAGATTATTCACGGAGCTCAGCCATAGTTCTGTTACTTCTTCTTTCAGATAAAATATTAGAAGGGAAATTGAGATTTTGCTCATAACGTAATCTGTTACAGTTTTATTAATAGTGCTACAATGTAGATATTTAATGCGTTATGGCTGCTCTGGTTTCTAGAGATCTACGAACCCGTGAAGATTTTCTGATTTAGCTCCGACAAGTCTCGGGATCATTTTTAATTGAGGCTGCGAAAGAAAACAAAAATAGTTATCTCGATTCTTGCCCTCGTGAACACAGGCATATCAGCTCATTTCTGTGTACTCTGTACTCATTTAACACAGGTTTTCATTTATTTACGCATAGCCTACTAAAATTTTTTATATAAGCAGAGTAGACAGATGAAGTTGTTTTTTGTTTTTTTTGTTTAGCTCTGATGATATCAAGACTTTGACAATTATTTTCTACTAACCATAATGACTCTACCAGGACCATTTGAACTCATCAAAGTGTGAAAAAAAGTAAAATAATTTTATATTCGTTTAAACTGGAGTATATCTCGAATCACTGAATATAGATCGTGAAAAGATCTCTTGTATGGAGACTTTACAACTTGGTCTGTAACCACTGCCTTTACGTGAAGAAGTTCCCAGTATACATAGATATTAAATATCGAGATTAACAGATAGCCAATCTTTCATTAGAATAACGTTAGGGCGACCTTTTGTGCAGTTGTATCTACCAGGCATTCGGTTCAAGGTTCTGTTAAATTTAGTATCATACCCTTCTCTTTGCAGACAATACGCCCATATATCGTCAGGATTTTTTTCCTATGGTTGTTTAAAATAAGTACTGGGGGCATTCTGCTGTTGTGAAATGAAACTGTATCATATTACATGTAATAATGTTAATAGTATTGATCTCTTTGACCTTTTTGTTGGATTGTTCATTGTTTAACCTTAAAGTGTGACTATTGTAACAATAATACTTTAAATGTTGTGAGTGGCCATTGCTTGTGGTTATTAAAGTGTGTTATGATAAAAGATCTGTTTCTTTATTAACTTTACTCTTTTTTAATCTAGTGATATCGGTCATGTTGTGTCTCATAGAAATGATACTAAAAGAAAATGTGCCCTTAAATCAGTTGGAAGGCAAGGCATTTTCAAATTGCGTTTTGTATATGAATGACAATTATATCTAAATTAACACTAGAATAGGCAGATTTTGACTATTGAGGTTCTATATTACTAGGATCAGTATTATTGAAAGAATTAACAAGGCTTAGCGATGGAATCGTGCATTTCAAATAATACAAGAATGGATTTACATTTTATTTCAATTCAGACCGATCTTCGTTACATCGCCATTATTCTCCTTTTTGATCTTTCTGATTAACAAGGATATGTTCATCAATCTAGCAATAGCATGAAACTGAAATAAAATTGTTTTTCCCATGGCAACCTAGAAATTAATTCATAAGTCACGACTCCTGACTACCGCTGATATCTATTATTAAACTCCAGCTCTGAATAATGAAGGCTTCTAAATAGCTTAAATCTCCGTGAAACCTTATTTACATTACAAGATTATAGAGAATTTATGTGAGAATTGGCCTTGTCAGCCTGAGGAATAATGTGAAATAATCTCGCGATAAAGACGTCATAAAGACACCTCCATGAAAGGTGACAAATAAGCCCATTAGTCATACTGTTAGTCTCAACTGGAGATTCTGACAACACCACCTAGCGTCGCGTTCCCAAAAAATCTATAATTATTTTCATTAATTATAATTAGTATTATATTAAATGTGAGGCAGGGATTTAAAGCATACCAAGCATCTCTCCGTCTAGGAAGAAGAATCTGATTGAAAACTGATTAATCTCCCTAGATTATCCTAAGCTATGAAACGGCCAGAGCTTAACTTCTTATCACAGCAAATCCATCTAATTAAATGCCAAACAAACGAGATATGGGAGCTACTGTAACGACAGACATATGAATTATTTTATATAACTTTTATATACTCATAATAAAACAAGCACTGCGCGAACTCAATGCTGTGTGTGTAAAAGGTAGAAATTCGATTGCAGCTACCTTAATATACTTGTAATAAAATAATGTCATGTACGGTATCTGTAAACTCTGCAATAGTTCAGCAATCTATATCTGCATCAAAATACAAGAATAGTTTTGGAAATTTCCATTGCATCATTGTACAAGACTGTTGAATCTATCCCTTTTTTTTGGGAGGGGGGGTGTTTTATGGGTTTTTTGTTTTTGTTTTGTAATAGGCGTTACAAGACAGAACCGTTCAAATCAATAAAATATTGATTAAGTAGAGCATGTCAGACAACGTAATCACAAGACAGAGTGTGCCAGGCAATACTATGTCAGAGGTTCAAGAAAGACAACAAAAAAACGTCACCATGTGATAACACACACACACACACACACATTGAAATAAAACACAAAAACAGAGAGTACACATGTACTGTCAGATATCAACACAAACTGTTTACAAGAATTCTTCTAAGTCATTGAAAAGTCCTACAACATAACATTCACAGTAAATTATTTTTTTGTAGAGAATCATTATCACCATCATCTGAATGCCATAATCGTAATCGTCTAGTCCTCTAGAATACCATAATTACATTTGTATTACGGCGGTGCTCGCTGTACCTAGTATAACAGTTGCCCCCTGCTTTTTTCCCACGATGTCAATCAGGAAGCGACGCGCCAACATGAAGTAATGGTGCAAGTCGTTGATGATACCAAAACACCATTCATGTCTCTGATATTTCGATGTTGAGCTATGCCTATAAGGTTGTATGATACAACTGCACTCACCTCTGATTTGTGTATTTAGCTTCTTGACACGTTTAATGCACTCGTTTAATGTCACATTATAACATCTGCTAATGAGAAGTTTGTACATAATACATTGTACATAAATATTATATGTTCACGTGAAATCAAATCATGTCTATCAAATTATTTTTAAACTAAATGTATTACGATGCCCAAGACTACTCCTACTGTAGTTGACTTTAATAATTTTCTTGTTAGGGACACTTATAAATATTTATTGTCTGTTTATTCCTTAATCTGGTTGAGACTTATCTTCATTCTGACTGAAACTCTACTCTACACTACAGGTTTAGTTGACACTACTCAAGTGTTGGTTACTTAAAAGCACAGAAACAGACAAATACAGTGTTGCTGTATACAAATTTAACAGTAATACATAGTTATATGTGATAATACATGTACTACGTGTAATTGCCAACGACACCTAGAGGAGAACAAACGAGCGGTATAGACTTAGGAAGAAGCGAGGTAAACTGAGCCATATGATTTCTTTGATCCATCACCAATTGTTAATGGTGGGTGCCGCCGTCACTCAAAGTTAAGTAGAACGGCACATACATCTCTCAGTACCAAACCTGTCCACTCTCACAATCATGTCATCATCTTTTCTGTCTCAGTGTCTGCCTCTTTTTCTCCGTCCACAGTGCTGTGGAGAAATCACCGTGTATGTACCTCTTTAGTGCCTGCACGGGTGGCTTTGTGTGTTTTATTTTACAACGTTCAAGAGATATGAATATGATTTTGGAGGATCCCATAGCTTCCCTGGAAAAAAATTCGTAGATCCCCTGAAACTGTGTAGTACAATGAAGTATGACATTTGTACAGCTTCAGCAATTTGTTCACCTTTTGAGTAAATCTGCATTTTATTTTTGGACATATTCAGTTTCCACTTTAGTCTTGCAAGCCTGTGATTATCTCTTGCTTTGACTTGAGAAAGAGACATGTATGCTCTTTAGCGATTCATTTTAGTTGTTATTCTGTATTGTTTTATTGTTGCTTTTTAAACAAGAAGAGAAAAGTCACTTTCAGTCTGTTTCTAGTATTTTTATACTGCCCTCCAACCTTGTTCTCGTTTGCTACTACCTTTACTACTACTACTACTATTCATACTCCTCCTCCTCCTTCTCCTGCTTCTCTTTCCTCTTCTTATCAAAGGTAAAGATAGAGAACACAAAGCAGAAATGAACCATGCTAAGCTAGGTATTGTGTTTAAAAAAATGAAACACATTTCACACGAAGTTCAAAGAAAATCAATATTCTATTTAAAAAAAGGAGAAATATTTATTGTACAATTAAAAAAAAAAGTAAACTTTTTTCAAAAGGTTTTGAAAGTCACAATAACAAAAACATCTTTGCAATAATTATAAAAAGCTATTTTAATTTATAAAACAAAAGGTATATTGTGGTTTCAAGAAATTAATAAAATGTGAAATAATCATTGTCCTAAAAAAACAACAGCGTAAAGGAAGTTCTTTGGCCCCAGGGGTTTTCAAAATCAAAAAGAGATTTTGTGTGGAAGCATGGAGTTCTAGTGGCTTACATTATTCACTTTAAACAATCAAACTAGAGGATATGTTTATGTTTAATTCTAATAGTACGAATAGAATGAAAAGATATAAATTACAGTAACATGCAATGATGATGATCACAACTTGTGAAGGAAAAAAAGTGTACAGTAAAAATATGAATGTATTGATGTCAAAATTATATAGATATGTCACACAGCCCTGTTGTAGAATATATTGTATAGATCTGAAGATAATCTGATTTATTTAAACCCAATTAAAAACATAATAGCTAGGACTCAAAAAAGTAAAACATGACAGGGAAAATTCACCAACAATGCATAAATTTATCATAAATTTACTTCTCAGTTGAGCAGGTTTAGGCATGTTACACAAGATTTTGTGAAACTGTAAATAATGATTAAAGTAAACGTCTTATCAAAGTGCTCATTACAATGTATTAAAAAAACAGCAACATCACTATATAATACCATTGCAAATATGTACATGTCAATACAGATTGATTTTTTTTAATTACTATTTATACATTATCACATCATTATCTCAATTAATTTTTGTTTGTTAGAAATAAAATAAGTGTCTACCTATATGGTGAAACAAAAATTAAAAGGTATCTCTTCGTACTTAAATAATTAAAGAAAAATAATAGTAGATTTTCTTTACTTCTAACATAGGAATGCATCATTCTTTTTTTTTTAATTACATGTATCGAAAGACAAATAAAAACATGCAATTCAATTAGGCCAGTAACCAACATAAAGGTTTGTCTAAAGACCTATGACAAAAAAAAAATCAATCATTATTATTCAAACAATTCAATGCATGCAAATACATAATTGACAAATAGAATTTCTAGAAATAGTTATGTGTTTACTAACTTCTATTCAAAGTGAATTTCTCTGTAATACAAATGTATTTATTAACAGATTTTTAAAATAGCATTCAGTTAGGATAATAGCTATTCGTGTTTTAAAAATTATTCTTCACTGTATGTAAATTCTTGTTCAGTAATACTGGTTTAAGCGGTTCTGACTTTTTAAAAATGTGTTTTTATTTATTTGAACTTTTCTTGCCTCTTACCCCCTGATCTTTGAACATTGTTTTTATTTAAAGGATTGTGGCCAAAATATACTATTTTAAGTTCACCTTTAATCTATTCACTGTGTAGTATTATTCTATTAAATCTAAAAAAGGACAATTGTATTTATTACTTGGGTTAAATAACATACACTGGGTGGATTTCTGCACAAAATGATGGGGAAAATGAGTTTTATTATGTTTAGCATACAAGAACTAAAGGAAGCCAACAGTTTAGACAAATATATAACAATTTGCTAAATACTAGAATATATTCTGATTAATACATAGTGAAATCTTTGAATGAAGTGAAATTTAACATTGTAAATTGCAGAAACATTTAAATCTTGTAGGAAAAATCAAGATCTGTTTAAGTTATGCTCATATTTTACTTCAAAGCTTGTCTTAAGTCTGCATAATATCATTGTGATTACACAATTATACATCAATTTGCATAAAGATGAATGTGCAGAAGAGAGACATACAGTATGTATTCGTTTATGTGACATGAATAAATACATTAACGCGCTTCCTTCACAAATACTAATGGCTTAGAATAAAATTTAAAGTTGTAAATAGATGGTAGAAATGTAAAATTATACAGGATATATCACACGCCCAATCAAAGAAAAGTACAAATTTAAAAGTTGGTGGAACAGATATGATTAAGCTGCAATGCCTGCTTGTAAGGGACTTAACCAACTTTTAGTTTAAAGCAACAACAAAATTTTTTTATCATATTTTATATTTTACTGGCAAGACTCTCTGCTTTTACTAATCTAGTTGGGTTGTTGTAGTTTAAAAATGTAAAGCTATTCATGTAATCAATACAAGTAAAAAGCACAACAAACTGAAAAAATGCTTTTTTTTCAGTGTGATTTTTCTTTTTGTCTTATCTTCATCCCCATGACTATCTTTTTATAGACAGTTTTTTCATGAGCTCATCAGATGTGGTGAGGATGATTAGTCTGTCTTTTGCTCTAGTGACCAAGTTTAGCAGAAATTTGTCCAGATCTGCATGGCTTTGGTTTGTATAGGGGTCTACACCAATTATTACGGGTTTGTCAAGCCCGCTGAACTCTTTTACAGTGGAGATAAGAAGTGGACTGTTACTACTTACAGTTGAGCCAGATTTTTCAGTTGATGCTGCCATTGAACAGTTAATGTCTTCAGTAGGGATGGCACCTTTCAATTGTTCATCACTTTCTGAGATGGCACTTTTGTCTAATGAGACATCAGAGAAAACACTTGATGCACTCTGATCATCTGCATTTTGAGATGCATCATTTAAAGAAGAAGCAGTATTATTATTTGCATGACAAAATTGTATCTCTGCCTCCAAACTGCTCCCTTTTAAGTTTTGTTGGATCGTCTTTGCTTCTCCTTTCTTGCTTGCTAAAACTGCAACATCCTGCAAGTCTCTGCCTTCTTGTTCAACACACTGTTTCAGTATCTGCTCCAGTAAGGCCTCCAGTGAAGCCTTGTTGCATTTAACAACATTGACTTCATTGCCCGAGGAGTAGTCATGGCCAAGGTGATAGGTTGAGTCCGGAAAACAGCCTGGAAAACCATCTGAGTCTGGACTTCCTTCACTGGGAGCATCCATGAACTTCCTCGCATAGTTGTAGATCTCTTGAGAGTTTCTAGAGATTTCCCTCAACATGAAATTGTTTTTACCAATGATGTCCGGTAAACCTGCCTTAAATTTATGCACCTTCTGTGCATAGTCCAGAAAAACCCAAAAGTAACCTGAATTTACGTCTAGTGGTTCCTTGCAGTTTTGGTGAGAGATCTTTTCCAGCAATGAATACCAGTTGCCATCTCTGTCTTTAAAGTTTTGAGCCTCATCCACTATCACATTCTTTACACTTCTATATTTCTGGGATAAAATGGTGCTGTCCGTGGAATCTTCCATCAACTCACGTCGATTAACCACTATTCCCAAATCAAATGATCTGTACAAACAGAAAATTAAAAGAGGGTATTCAATGTCCATCAACATCATTTTATCTCAATTAATTTAAAAGGGTTGCATTTCATTCGTATATTACAGGTTTGGCATTGATTAGAAAGGTTTGTAAAACAAGGATCTCAAATTATCTTGTGATAAAATTGAGAAAAGAAAAGACAATGGGTTATATTTTTGTCTTTGTTAATTTGACACCAATCTGTGTACCTCATAACATAAGCTGTAATAATGTGAGTGTCAATAGTTACATTGCTGCGACACTATAATACAAAATACTTATGTACATGATCTGTGTGCATCTAGTTTTGTCATATTTCTTTAAAAAAAATAAAAGTAAAAAAAAAAGTAACTGAGAAATGTGTATTTCATGAGAACGGTTTTTTGAAAATTATTTGGAGTAGATGTTGTTATGAACGTATCAACTTCAATTAAAGCCTTAATAATTTATTAAGAGAATTAATGTAAAAGTGTCATGACTTTATCACTGCAAAATACATGTATACCAATAAAGCAGCGGCACTGAGAACCATGATTGGTTTTGACCAAATTTTTACTGAGATTTCTAAAGCAAGCCGTTTTGATTATATGGATACCAGACCTTATACGTCAAAAAGTCAACCAATAACCTTACATAGCCATAAAGCAACAGAAAAACATAAATAATAGACCTTATACATCAAAAACACAATCACTAACCTTACGTAGGCACACAGCAACAGAGAGACATGGATAATACACCTTATACGTCAAAAACACAATCACTAACCTTACACAGGCACAGAGTAACAGAATGACATGAATACCAGAACTTATACGTCAAAAACTCAACTACTAACCTCACACAGGCACAAATCAACAGAAAGACATGAATAATAGACCTTATACATCAAAAACACAATCACTAACCTTACATAGGCACAGAGTAACAAAATGAAATGGATACCAGAATTTATATGTAAAAAAAAAAACTACTAACCTTACGTAGGCGCAGAGCAAAAGGTTCTCGGCCACATACAGCACCTCCTCTTTCTTGCAGCCCCTCCGCCTGAGAATCCGCATCATCTCCATGGCAGCGATTGTTTTCCCACTGCCTGGAGGTCCGTGCACCCAGAGCTCTTTAGTGAGGTGGTGTGTCCAAAGCAGCTCTAGCTGGTCACAGGTCAGCAGGAAGTAGTGGTCAGTCTCATCATTGTCAGGACTTGAATGGCTGGAATAGACAGAGATAGCCTTGAGATCATAGAAACTTGAGAACAACCATAAATAGAGATTTATAAGTTTTTTGTGTGTGTGCAAAAGGTTACAAGATGAATCAAACACCAGTCACGATTTTTTAATTTCTTTTTCTCAATTCATCAAAATGTGTATTTTATTGTTACCAACAAAATTTAAAATGAAAACTCTAGTATTTTTAGAGTGATATCACTTAGGAACAAAAAATATAATAAGTTTCTTTTTACTCTCTGAACTATTTTTGTTACTATTTCATAGTTTTGTGTAACCTCCCAATGTGAAAGTAAAACTATAAAAACAAATTCTTGATGATTGTGTTAGGAAAGGTTTCTTATCAACTGATTCGTTTTGCCATCGACTCTATTACAGTGTTATACATTGGATAAATTCTCTTTCAAAAGAGTCATCTATTCGCATACCTTGTAACTCTTCTGACTCTCAATTCGTTTATAGCAAATTTCAAATGACTTAAGATTGAATCATCCATCATAAAAACCTAATTTTTACCAAACAAAAAAATATAGATTTGGAAACAGTACAGCACAGTATAATATAGAAATAAACATTGTGAGAAGTTTTCACAAAAGTACGTTGGTCATCCTGTCTCTCAGAATACAACGCAAGGCAGGCAAAAAAAAAACATTCTAATTATTTCTGTCATCTATCATTATAATCTCTTAAAGAAATTTTTATTTATCCACCCCCGTTCCTAAAAAAATAAATTTAAAAAAA
>RQTK01000875.1:0-43142 GCA_003991915.1 Elysia chlorotica
AGCCTTATCCACACTAACATTATTCATGTCTTATCTTTGATGTCACTGCCCCAGTCATTAGTGAGACCAATGGAAAAAACACACACATAAACATACACACAATCGAAAAAAAAGGGAGAGGTTAAAAAGGTACATTTGTATGAATCACAATCTTCCTTAAAGAATTATTACCGCATAGCTGCAGTAAAAAGCTAAAAGTATGATCTCATTAATGTGTTTCAAATCAAATTGTTTACTTCAGTATTTTATAAAGAACACTCATTTGACATTTTAGCGGGACATTCGAACAAAGCTATTTTAAGCTATGATCAAAATTAGATAATGGTCACAAGAATTTGGACTCTATCGTAAAAAACGAAACGAAAAACAAAACAAAACAAAAAAATCTAATGTACGCAGGAACCATCCTAAAGAAGGATCTCTCTCCCTCCCTCCCTCTCTCTCTATCTCTCTCCCTCTCTCTCCCCCTCCCTCTCTCTCTCTCTCTCTGTTAGTTTAACGCTCCTATGTCCCCCCGATGAATCCTATACGGCGAAGTGAGGTTATTCTTCTAATAAATTAATGCACTCTAAACCCTTCTACAGTTGAGTGCCTTTTTGTTGAATGCAGCCCCTGCAAGACATGAAGGCTCAGGGCAATATGGACGAAGGCACACAGACCTCGACCTGGCTCCTCAACGAGCTTCTCAGCAAACACGATGACCACACGGACACAAAGAAAAAGGGACAAGAGCGAGCAGTATGGAAAAGTAAGGGATTCGTTTCTTAGTAAAATTCATGTTATTGTAAAAAGCGTACATACTTATTGCGATGTATTTGGCGTCAGTTTGAAGGAACAGCAATAATTGGGCAAATTCATGAGTACTAAATATCAGTACAACTGTGTCAGTAGCCTACATGACAGAATTTATGATGATTTGTAGCATGGATTTCAATATTATTTTAGGATGTCCTATGTCATCAGAATAATTACAAGACATTGCATCTACTTTTCGTAAAACTGACGGTCAGATAAAAAATCACAGTATTGTTTTCCATGTTGTATATGTCTATTTAAGAATATACTTAAACTCTACATTTTTCACGAGTAAAAAGCATTTGCGTTATTGGGATTATCAAGCATTATTAGCAGAATGGACTCCTCAAATTTAATGCCATAGATAAGCTAATTCCTTTACAACAGAATCGAACACGATGAAAAAGTATAATCATCACATGAATCTATATTTCATGAGCAACAAGGTTAAGAAAGATATAATTATGGCATTCTTGTGATTAATCAACATCACGCTTTTGTCAGATCTATGTGTTCGTAAATAACTACATGTAATCATAGTTATTATCAAATTACAGTGCTGTACACTCCTATGTAACAGACTTTATACCAAAAGCTCATTTGCCGGAGGATTATGTTCAAACTCTGCACACGAGTAAAAAGTTTAACAAAGATATATGGCTTTCTTCATAAAGCCTTTGATAGACCGAGGCAGATAACTAAACCTATATGCAAACCATATTGATTCCTCTACCACAGATTTGAACACGTTCCAGAAGAGCATCCGAGTGTGCGGTGTGTTGGCCAGGCTGTCACTTCTTCTCGCTGTTCTCTACTTCTTTATCTGTTCCCTTGGACTCCTGGAGGACTCATTCAAGCTTCTGGGCGGTGGGTAAAGGCAGCTTCTTACAACAAAGGGAAAAACATGTAGTATCAGAGAAGACGTTTTACAAAAAGAGCTCCTAGTGATATCGATAAAGGGAGTTAACTCTATTTCTTAATTGAAATTAAGATGGCTGACAAATCTTCAGTTTTTTTTTTCTTTACTTAAGTTTAAAGCAGGGAGCTAACGCTTTAATTGTCTTGACCCACAAACGCTAAACCCTCCCCGCAAAACCTTGCACTAAAATACAAATCATGCTGGAGCAAATACTAATTTTACTTTTCTTATTAAGTAACGATTTTCATCGACTTTTTGCTACCGGTATGCATATTAGTACGTGTATTCGTAAAGCGAAT
This sequence comes from Elysia chlorotica, assembly GCA_003991915.1. Classification (NCBI taxonomy): domain Eukaryota; kingdom Metazoa; phylum Mollusca; class Gastropoda; family Plakobranchidae; genus Elysia; species Elysia chlorotica. The sequence continues at coordinate 2,014 of RQTK01000875.1, forward strand.
AGACTGGTACCACAATGCAGTAATCTCACCATATCAAAAAGTCCATGAGAGTCAAGTTTTAATTAAGAAAATTTGGTAATGGCTTCTACAACATGATTTGTTCCATTGAGTTTCTTCAGTTTAGGGGCCATATTTTGTTTTGATACATAATGAACCGAGAGATTATTCCAAACTCGAGGGCAAAAACAACAACAACAAAACAGCACACAAAAAACAAAACCCCATAAAAATCCGTTATTGTTGATATCATTGGCAATAACAATTTGCGGGTTTTATTTATTTAAAGGGTTTACGTAAATGGAACTAGAATAACAAGATCGGCCAAGGAGAATATTTCTAATTTTACAATTAAGTCTTGGGTTAAATGAATAGTCCTAGGTTTATCCGAAAGCTGGATGAACTACGTTGATGCTGTAAAATGTGAAGAGCAATTATCAGCTTAATAACAGTTTGTACAAAGGAAAAAGGGAAGGTGTGTAACTAAAAAGAAAATGAAAATCAAATTGCTAAAAGATAGTTCATACTTAGTGTAATTTATTAATACATCATAATACACACGTTTTTAATTTAAGGGAAGTAAACCTTTTGTATTCCTCACCAAAAATTTTCATACACAGACTTCTCTCCCCTTTGGCGTCTTTTAGAGAATGACACTTTTATCATCATTCAAACATGTACTTATAGCACATTGTCACTATCATCATCGTGTCAATGTACTGGATGCATGGCATAAAATAGTAATGTAGTTGATGTATGTATGTATGTCATGAAATAGTACCGTAGTTGCTGTACTGTATGTATGTCATGAAGTAGTGCATCAGATTAAGCATCAACATGTGAACTAAAAGACAATCTCTTTATTCCACGTTTGCAGGTCGGGCGGCTGGTGAAGCATTTCGAAACAGTGCGTTGTTATCCAACCCAGTGGCTTGTCTCATGATCGGTGTCTTGGCCACAGTTCTGGTCCAGAGCTCCTCCACGGCCACCTCCATAGTGGTCGCTATGGTTGCTTCTCAAGGTCAGTTGATTATCTCTTTTGATGAAGCAGTCTGGCCAGTGGGCAGCTTTGGTCAGAGAACTCTCTCTCTCTCTCTCTCTCTCTCTCTCTCTCTCTCTCTCTCTCTCTCTCTCTCTCTCTCTCTCTCTTTCTCTCTCTCTCTTTCTCTCCTNTTGTCTCTACCTCTATATTTCTCTATCACTCTCTATCTTTCCATTCCTCTCTTTCTACCTCTCTATCGCTCTCTATCTCTCCAGCCATCTAAGTTTAACGACTCCTGGGTCTTAAAGAAGATCCTTTACTGCGACGGGATCCAAGAGTGAGATTGCTGGATCCTGACCGGTCACCTTATGCTGACACCAAACCAACCAGCTGGAGAACAACACGATGACGAGAGCGGGGCTCGAACCAGAGAAATTCCGATTAGAAGCTGTGTGCTCTACCCTGAAACACAGTGACTCCATGATGCAGTTTGATCATGTTTGATTTAGATTTTTTTTTATTTACTCTAACGATTTTTCGGATTCATGCAAAATAAATGTGTTTCTATTTCATACAAAATGATATTTGGAATTACATTAAAAATAGCCAAAATGCTACTACATTCATTTAAAAACACGCAATAAATAAATAATCGAAAATTATGCAACCAAAAGGAAACAGCAACACCTTTTCCTTATGAAATTCAAACAGAAGAACAGCAAAATGATTATTGCAACTTTCATTCATTTTTCTTAAAATTCGTTATCACTTTCTCTGATAGTTCTACCATTACAATCTCTCCAATTCCAACTTTCCCTGTCAGTTTCACCATTACAAAGTATGGTTCCAAATTTCCCTCTCACTTTCTCTGGCAGTCTTACCACTACAAAACACAATTCCGATCGTGATGGGCACCAACGTAGGCACATCCATCACCAGCACCCTGGTTTCCCTGGCCCAGGCAGGAGATAGGGAGGAGTTCCGGAGGGCGTTCTCTGGAGCTACGGTAGGTGTCCCTCTGTATGTCAAGAAGTAGTACTTTAATTGCTGAATTGTATGTATGCCATGCAATACTACTGTACTTGCTGTTCGGTATGTGTATCATGAAATAATACTCTAGCTGCTGTTTTGTATGTATGACATGAAACAGAATTGGAGCTGCTATACTGTACGTATGTCTTGAAATAGCACTGTAGTTTCTGTACTGTATGTAGGTCATGAAATAGTACTGTAGTTGCTTTACTGTATGTGTGTAATGAAATATTACTGTAGTTTCTGTGCTATAGGTATGCCATGGACTAGTACTGTAGTTGTTGTACTGTAAGTGTATGTGCGTCATGAAACAGTACGATAGTTAATGTATTGTATGAAGGTCATGAAATAGTAACGTTGCTGTACTGTCATGAAATAGTATTCGAGTAGCTGTATTATATGCATGTTGTGGAAAAGTACTGTAGTTGCTGTACTGTTTGTATGGCATGAAACAGCAGTTGTTGTAATGCAAGATGCAACTCTAGACTTCCGTTTTTTAAAACAATCCGTTCAAACGTGACAATAGAAAGAGTGATAGAGATGATTACGTTTATAAAATAATGAAAAGGGTGGTAATGGTGGTAATTCGGATGAATGTAATCGTAGTGCCGTAGACAATGATGATGATGATGATGATGATGATGATGACAATGATGATGATGATGATGACGATGATGATGATGATGATGATGATGATGACAATGATGATGATGATGATGATGATGATGATGATGATGATGATGATGATGATGATGATGATGATGATGATGATGATGATGATGATGATGATGATGATCATGATGATCATGATGATGATGACGATGATGATGATGATGATGATGATGATGATGATGATGATGATGATGATGATGATGATGATAATGAGAATCATAGTGATGATCATTAGAAACAAGAAAAAAGCATACCCCATAATCGTAACCATAAATTAATTCGAAATCCAATTAGCCTATAAATTTATTACATTAACTCCTAGCATCCTCACTCTTTCTTTCGAAAGGTCCATGACATGTTTAACTGGTGCGCCGTGCTGGTGCTTTTGCCGTTAGAGATCGCCACTGGATACCTGTACCATCTCACCGGGGCCCTGGTCAGACTCATGAACCTGAAAGGGGAGAATGTGAAGGTGGAGCTCCTCACTACCCTCACCAAGCCTTTCACTGAGCTCATAGTGCAGGTGAGTTTGCACACAAGGTAAATACTCAAAGTGGAAGATACCAAATTCCTGGGATGCTTGAGGTGGAATAATTAGTATTATGAAACAATGTGAACAATGGGGGATAATAACGGTGATAAGAGATTGAAACCCAAGTTTGGTCAAAAAAGTATTTTTCATGTTTCGTCCTCTAATGTGCCCTGCTGAGTCAGGAATCAAGGTTTCCCCGCACGCCATAGTTATGTAGTGTGTAACAGCACATAAAATTGTCACAATGAGTCTTTGGGCCCGTCCATACAAAAGTGCTCACGCCGAACGTTAAGCAACCAACTGAACTCAACCCAATTCTTCCGATCTTCATAAGTAATTTCATGTTATGCCACTGATACTGTGAACCTGTCCCAAGATGTATGGGTTGTTGTTGTTGTTGTTGTTGTTGTTGTTGTTGTTGTGGTGTTTTGTTGTTGTTGTTGTTTTTGTTGTTGTTGTTGTTGTTGTTGTTTTCAATATTGACTTAACAAAAGCTCAACAGTAGTCAATTTTAATGAACAGATCAACCGCGACGTGATCACGGATATCGCTATGGCGCCCGATGTGACCCAGGAGTCATCCGTCCTGCGCCGCTGGTGCGAGATCGTCATGACCCAATTCAGCGTCCAGGTCACGCGCTACAGGCCGCTGGTCGTGTACTGTTCCAATGTAGCCAGAGACAGTCCGTTCTACTCCAGGTGATACAACCATAACAGTACTCAGATTGCTTTGTTCTTATTTTCTTTAGTTTCTTTTGGTATGTTTGTATCTGCCTGTTTCTTTCAATGTTTTCCTCATACAAAATACACATGTATGCACTCTATGTTATTCCATTTACTGAATGGTTGCTCCAGTGTAGCCAGAGACAGCCCGTTCTACTCCAGGTGATACAATCATACAATTATAACAACACTCAGCTTGCTTCTTTATCTTCTTTAGTTTCTATTGGTTTCTTTGTATCTGTCTGTTTCTGTCTATGTCTTCCTCATACAAAATACACATGTATGCACTCTGTGTTATTCCATTTACTGTATGGCTGCTCCAGTGTAGCCAGAGACAGGCCGTTCTACTCCAGGTGATGCAATCATAACAACACTCAGCTTGCTTTGTTCTTATCTTCTTTAGTTTCTTTTCGTGTTTTTGTATCTGCCTGTTTCTGTCTATGTCTTCCTCATACAAAATGTACATGAATGGTCTCTGTGTTGTTCTATTTACTCCAATGATTGCTCCAGTGTAGCCAGAGGCAGTCTGTTTTACTCCAGGTAATACAATAATACAATTATAACAACACCCAGCTTCTCTCTTTTTTATTTTCTTTAGTTTCTTTTGGTATCTTCGTCATTTACTGTATGACTGCTCCAATGTAGCCAGCGACAGTCCGGTTTACTCCAGGTGATGCACTCATAACAACACTCAGCTTGCTCTTTTCTTATCTTATTTTTTTCTTTTGGTGTCTTCGTTTCTTTGTTTTCTTTGCATGTTTCTGTCTATGTCTTCGTCATACAAAATACACATGTATGCACTCTATGTCCATTTACTGTATGACTGCTCCAGTGTAGCCAGAGGCAGTCTGTTTTACTCCAGGTGATACAAATCATACAAACACCCAGCTTGCTCTTTTCTTCTCTTCTTTAGTTTCTATTGGTGTCTTTGTATCAGTCTGTTTATGTCTATGTCTGCCTCATACAAAATACACATCTCTGTGTTGTTCCATTTTCTCTACGATTTCTTCAGTGTAGCCACAGACAGCTCGTTCTACTCCAGGTGATACAATTATACAATTATAACAACACCCAGCTTGTCTCTTTTATTTTCTTCTTTAGTTTCTTTTGGTGTCTTTGTATCTGCCTATTTATGTCTATCTTTTCCTCATACACAAGACACATGTATGCACTCTGTGGTATTCCATTTACTCAATGGCTGCTCTAGTGTAGCCGCCCGTTGATCCAGGTGATTTGTTTGTATATTTGTTTCCTGTTTTTAGCGTCCAGAGTCAGCATTATAAAGGCTGATTAATCGTGAACGGGTTCCAAGTCTGATGTCTGACAATTTTACATGCTACCACACAGAGACAGTGAGGGGAGACCTGGACTTTTTAACTCCTGTCTCAGCCAGTCATATTATACTGACACGAACCCAACCAGAAAAGGCGAAATCGGAGGAAAAAAAATTAACCAATCCTGGGTTTCGATCTCGGGACCTCTCTATTGGGAGATGAACACTCTAACACTTGCACAATCATGTTCGTCCAGTGTCTTACAGTGCAGTATCGCAATCGTGTGACACGTATATGTATACTGTTGAACTTTTTTCGACGTATGAATGTTAAATTAAATCGAAATGTATATGCATGACCAATATAAATTGTCCAATGATATAAAGCTCACCCTATCTTAAGTTATATTTTATTGTTGAGATATTAAAATATGTGGGTTATTTCTATATCATATGCAGTTGTACACAACGCGGAGAGGCCAATTTCATCGGAAGTGATCAAGAAACGAAGCAGCTTTTCATTGGTTGGAATGAGACCGAATTTGTCAACAAAACTCTCAGACGGAATCGCTGTACGTGGCTTACTGTACTGTCACTGTTATTTTTACTAATTAGAACTTAAAGAAAGGGAAGAAATAGTGTACTTTCTTTTTCAGAGAAAAAAGGATTAAAATTAGGAAGAAATAAAATGTCATCACTATAAACTTCAGTTTAGTAAAATACCAAGACTTTTAAGAGGGACACTACATAGCCAAGTCTGTTCTGAGAATCATCATAGAGAGCATTCGGTCTAAGATTTCTAGAGATTTTTTTTTGTTGGAAAGTTGGTAAATTATCTCTGTGATACCGAATGTGAGTTAACATAAAGGGTAGAATGCACCAAAAAAGCGTAGCTTACGTCGCGTCCTAACAATATAAAAATAAGAAGGCTTACGGCGAGACGTAAGGTATGTCATGTTTGTGCATTCCACTCAAAGTATTACGAAGATGAAGCATACGAGATCCTCTAGAGTGGATAAGTCATTCAATTGCCTGCAGTGGAAACCTACAAAACAACAACAACCGAAGTCTGATAATTCGAATTTCTTATTAACCAAATTTTTCAAGTGGTTATGTTATTTTGTGTCCCCTTTGAGTCTATTTTATATAAAATTATTAAGATTCATAATTCGAAGTCTTTCTGGCTTGATTCTCTTAATTCGAAGCTGGTATGCATTACAAAAGTACTATCTATCAAGCGGTTTTAATGCTTATTGCTACCATTTAGAAGGAATTGGGTTGGTAGAAGGTTGCTTTAGTAAAAAAAACTACACTGAACTCCCATAAATGCCATTTTTCAAACAAGGCAAGCAGCTTTAAAAAAAATTCACGCTTTTTTTTCAAGTATGTCCGGTCTATAGTTCTAATCCTCTTAATTCGATGTTTTGATTTTAGTATCACGACTTTCCACAAAGTAAATGTCTGAATCCTCTGTTTGCACAGGTGGGAACTTGTTCGCTCAAACCGATCTGGGTGATAAAACAGCAGGCATCATCTTGCTCATCCTCGCCCTCATCATCATCCTGGCCTCTCTGTTCGGAGTCGTGAAGATTCTCAACTCGATGCTGAAGGTAAGAAAATATACTCTAGGAGAGGCTGGTTGCTAATTCGCATAGTGTAGTGGTCTTGACATTGAGAATTAACTCCACGGTTGGAAATCGATGATGCCCCCTTCTCCGTATAATTAGATTATTTGGTAAACCGAAGGAAAGCACAACTGGTCACAGATTACAGTTTTTGATTATGATTCTCTTGGTCTTGGATGGAGGCACCTATTGCCAGTCGGCTTTTTCGGGGTGTTAGTTAAGAAATAAATGGTTAAAAAAAACTATACATTCAGCTATTACATTTGTTCATCTCCATTTTCGAGTAAATATAAGGATTCCAGTTTTGTTAGTGTTATTTTACTTCTCGTAGTTTAATCGGTACAAATTTATTTATCCGTTGGTTTGGTTTAATATTAAATTTATGCATTGACGAATCAAATGTGATACATTACAACCAAGCATAATTATTATAATTCCATTTTGCACCAGGGTCCAGTCGCTAAGGCCATTCAAAAGACCGTTAATGCAGACCTGCCTGGTAAATGGGCATATTTCACTGGTTATCTGGCCATGTTGGTTGGTTGTGGCTTAACCATCGTCATTCAAAGTAGCTCAGTAAGTATGGACTAACATATGTCTAAAATTGATTGATTGGTTCATTATGAGTGTTGAGATTTCAGGCTTTTAAGACTACTATATTTCATGCCTTTCCTTTATAACCACACGTTTCTTATCATTCTAGTCTCTGTAGTCGAACTAACCTTTAATATTTTTCACTCAAAGATACAGTGTATTTTCCCCATAAATTTTTGTTTAGGGGTCGTTCAACTATATCATTACATCAACTTTGGGAACGTTTGATACCTTCCCCATTGAGTACACACGTTTTCCCCATCTTTTAACAATACATGTATTCTTAAAATAACCAACACTCATTCAGGGTGTAAAGTTATATGAACGGTCTCTTACCCCATTAGCTGCAATAAAAACAAAAATTATTACCAACACCCAAGATATTTTTTCCTCTGTCAATCTATTTTCCATTTTCATACAAAAATATAGTTAAGGCTTAAGGCACAAACTCACCTCCATCAATTTTATCCGTGTCTCTTCAAGGTTTTCACATCAACCCTGACTCCTCTGGTTGGAGTGGGCGTGGTCTCGGTGGAGCGGATGTACCCAATGACACTGGGTTCGAACCTGGGCACCACAGTGACGGGGCTGCTAGCCGCGCTATCTACCCGAGGCGGACAGCTTGACCAGGCCATGCAGATCGCTCTGGTCCACCTTTTCTTCAACGTCTCGGGAGTCCTGCTCTTCTTCCCCGTGCCTATCACCAGGTTCCCCATCGACTTGGCCAAAACATTAGGCAAAGTCACAGCGAAGTGAGTAGTACAAGTAAAAAGAAAAAAAAAACAACAACAAAAATAACCACACACAAAAAAAACGAACAAAGTAGACCGCGCAACCACAGCAGATTTTAGCTCTTCGCGAGTTGAGTTGCGTTGAGTTGGTTTAACGTCCAACATCAGCACTATATAGGCTATATTGTGGACGGGCCCCAAGACTGACGGCTGACAATTTTATGTGAGACAGGGCGGGAATGCCATGACTTCTGTGTCAGCCGGTCACATTAAACTGATACCGACCCAATCAGTAGGGAGCGAAATCGCTAGGGCACGAATCCAGTCATTTTGCGTTGGAATCCGATGTTCTACCCCAGGGCCACCGCGCCCCCGCCCTTCGCAGGCTGAACGTCCATGCAAATGATGCAGTTAAAGGAAATCAGGCTATTATTTGACGGTCACTTGGCATTATTTTAATCTTAGCCATGAGGACGGCTGCAATTTGCCAAGATCTTGAACTGTTATAGACTTTGTGAGTTCGGGGCTTTTATAGCACTAAGATCACCTACTTCTATATCAGGAGGACTGTCAGCCTTAATTGTTAGGATTCGAAATACGGCTGCATTTATCGCCTTGCTTGCCTCCTCTACAAGAAGGTTAAGCCGTTTAGTCTGACAATTCAAAAGGTGTAGGCAAGAGTTGATGGCAAGAATGTATCTGATCTATCCTGTCATTTGTGAAATAGTGATTATAATAAGTATAAAAAGACAATCACTTAGATTTAAAACTTTTCTTTGGCTGTTTTAATAATAGTGCCAAGAGATGGAGATAACATGTGTGATGAAAGGGGGGATCTAAAGGTTCCAAAATAGGAGTAAAATTAGATTTGGACGTCTGCTAACAATAAGAATAATAAAAAAAAGTCATTATACAATTCTGATATAAATGATACTAATGTTGGTCGCGATGCTTCCGGTGATTGTGCGAAACTTAAAAGGGGAGTATAACCATTCTTTGTGACGAAAAATAAAAAAAAATTAATCGCATCTCCTCACCTACTTCATTTCTTATTGTGTGTGTGTTTTGAATTTGTTGTTGTTCCCAGGTACCGGTGGTTTGCCGGCGTGTACCTGGCTGGGATGTTCCTCATCCTGCCCGTGCTGGTGTTCGCTCTCTCCATGGCGGGCTGGCCTTGGCTCCTGGGCTTGGGCGGTCTAATGCTGGTTATTTTCCTGACCGCAACCATCATCAATGTGCTACAGGTGAGCATTCAATACTACTTACGGCATATGCTTTACAAGAGAAACAGATAAAATTTCCTATATTTGTAAAGACCACGATCTCTTTGGGTTTTTCTCCTTCATCCCATCGATCTTCTAGTTCTGTTCCTGACTGCAACCACAATCAATGTGTTACAGGTGATCATTCAATACTACTTACGACATTAGCTTTAGAGGAGAAACATATCATATTTACTGTATTTGATAAGTATCAAGTCTTTTTTGTTGTTTTTTTCTTCTGCTCTCGTCGATCTTCTTCTAGTTCCGTTCTTGACTGCAACCATCATCAATGTGCTACAGGTGAACATTCAATACTACTTACGGTATTAGCTTTATAAGAGAAACATATCATAATTATTTTTTTTTTGAAAAGGATTTCGTCTTCTTTGTTTTTTCCTCCTTTGTCCCGTCGATCTTCTAGTTCTGTTCCTGACTGCAATCACAGGTCAATATTCAACACTCCTTACGGCATATGCTTTATAAGAGAAACATGCAATATTGATCATATTGATAAGGATCGCGTCTTCTTTGTTTTTTCTCCTGTGTCCCGGCGGTCTCCTGTATATCCTGTTCTTGCAACCACCAGTGAACATAGATAGGAAAATATTACAACCTAGACTTATTTGGTAGTGCTTGGCGGTAATCAATATATTTTGAAGGCTTTTGTCTAGGTTCTATAAAAATGTCTCGGGAGACTCTGGCTGGTCTGTTCTTGACTGCAACCATAATCAATGCGCTACAGGTTATCATTCAATACTGTTTCTGTTCTTGACTGCAACCATCAGTGAACATAGATTAAAAAATATATTAAAAGTTGGATTTATTAGGTTGTGCTTAACGGTGATCAATATAATGTGAAGGCTTTTGCCTAGGTTCAGCTTATATGTCTCGGGAGATTGGTTGGTTCTGTTCTTGACTGCAACCACAAGCAATGTGCTACAGGTGAACATCCAATGCGATTTGCAGCAATGGCTTCCTTATAACACACAACTTATACATTTGCATTTATCGTAGGCTACTCTACTGTACACTACCATAGCCAATAGTTTCCTCTTTCCAATATTGCCCATGGCCTTTTGCAAACTTTAAAATGTAAAAAACGGAAATGCAACAAGAATGCCTGATACCTATTATAACATCAGTGCAGTACATCACCCTAACTCTTAAAGGGAGATTACTATAGGCTAGATCTAGACACTTTACGACCAAAGACGCCTCTGCTTAGTGAGGGGGTATTTAGTGCCGTATAACAGTCAATTTATATCAAACATTATGGTGAATAAAATTCAACTTACTTTTCCTTTTCTAACTATTCACAGGTGAAAAAACCACAGTGGTTACCCTGGAAACTGCGCAGTTGGGATTTCCTACCCAGATTCCTGCATTCACTAACACCCTATGACCACATGTTGTCCTGCGCATGCGTGAAGGACAAGTGTCAAAAGTCTCCCAGTCGTACCGAGCAGGGTGACGCAAAGTCACAAAACAGAAATTCTGAAGAAATGACAGACTTACTGTCAGCGACTGCAAAACCAAACGGTGACCCATTCCCACAAAACAAAGATTTTGAGTGTGTATAATGTAGACTGTGTTAATTTTTGTTCACCTTAATATTTATTTCTGCAGTACATGTATAAATAAAAAAAGGTACTGTGATTGAAAAACATATGGGCTTTTATTATAATCAAATTTTACAGCGAAACTCACCAATGCGATTTTTAAAAATCAATTATACTTAAAATGATGACAACTTATTTGTATTCAAGTACACAGAGAAAGAGAGAGAGAGAGAGAGAGAGAGAGAGAGAGAGAGAGAGAGAGAGAGAGAGAGAGAGAGAGAGAGAGAGAGAGAGAGAGAGAGAGAGGGAGAGAGAGAGAGAGAGAGAGAGAGAGAGAGGGAGAGTGATGATGTGATAATATACACATGTATACGAAAAGCTTCGGGAAAAATGCATTCACTTTTAACCTCGCCTCTACTCCGGATCTCAAGAAAAACAAATATGGGCAGACTGTGAGGAAAGGTCTGTGGAATTTTAAAGAGAGGAAAGGGGGGTTACAGAAGTAGCCTTTATTTCAAAAAGCACGGAATGAAAGGAAGGAAAAGGCAAGAAATAAAAAAGAATGAAATAAAATGAGAATGAGTGCAAATTAAGTGTAAAAGAAAAATCACTGTATAAAATGATTTTTGTAATGATTTTTAAAATGAACTATGTACTTTTTAATATTACTGAAATGATATTGGTGGCATCTTGGATTTAATTAAACATTATTTTGTACTCATAGCCTTTTTTCAATTCTCTTCTTTTCTCTAAAATAATATTTTTGTTGTCGTTTTTTGTTTTTTTTTAGATTTTGTAGTGAGAATGTTTTAAGTTTGACAGAATATACAATCGCTCCACACATATAGAAACAAAGTCCTATTCTCTGTTAAGGGGCATAAACTAAATAATATCTTTGTAACATTGACAAAAAATCTCCTACCATCAACACCGAGGTGGCCAAATATACATTGCTGTGGTCATATTAAATTTACAAAAATATCATACGTTTCATATCTACAGCAGTTGTTTCTACCGACTCAGAATGCAAAATTAATACATGATCTGGGCCCATTTTGTTAACTCTATAACCTCTGATACGCATGCTGGGTGGTGGCCTTAAGACACACAGGTCTTTCGTAGACGTCTTTTGTGTGTGTGTGGACGAAGGAACCAATTGACGCAAGTGGAAGAGCGTTTGTCTCCAAATCTGGAGGTCCGTGGCTCGAAATCCAAGATTGGTTAAAAAAATTGTTCGATTTCGCCCCCTACTGGTTAGGTCAGTGTCAGTATAATGTGAATGGCTGAGACCAGGAGACCAGGTCTTCCCGCCTTGTCTCGTGTGCGGCAGCACATACAATTTTATTTTCAGACGTCAGTCCTGGGGCCCGTCGACAGTATAGCCTATAAACTGCTGACTTTGAATGGTAAGCATCCAACTTAACTGAACTCAATTCGTGGACGTTTAGGCTCAAAGTCTTTTGGTTACTTCTCCAAGCCATGCCCGTTAGAGGATTAGAGCCAACAAGCTTACTTTTGCCTCCGTTTACCTAAAGGGAAAATGGGTTGAGGTACACATTCGGGTCAAGGTGAATGTAATGTTTTAAAAACTATGTTCAAGAATTTGTTATACATGAATTAACTAAAACTTCAACTACTCAACAATGCATGTGTGTGACATGTCATTATTATTTAGCATCGTCTTATGCAGATAGTGAATGCCAAAGAATGTAGGAAACGTCTTTTTTTAATTAAACCCCCACTATTTGAACACTGCCTTTTTAGAGCTGTGCTGTTCTTGCATGGATCTACAACTATGGCAGATCCTTAAACTAAATACGGACATCCTGGATACGAACCATTTGATGCTGGAAGTAAATTGTCACGCAAACAGTTTTACAGGTAAAGATCAAACAGTATAGATGCATCTCACGAGGCAGCGAGCATGGAATTTCTAACACCATGAATACAAATCTTGCTAGACACCACTCTCTAGCAAATATAAAAATGAAGTTGAAATGTGTGATATTAGTTTAAACATGTCCGGATTCCTCAATGTCGCCATCAAGAAATAGAGCCCCGTTGCCTTGAATCGTGTCACAAAATCTTTCCATTGGTCACAGACACTATAGGATGCTAATATGACAATACACTGGTTCATAGCATTCACGGGTGGTTCTATCTAGAAGGAACACGATAGGTAATAATATGTACTGTGAGTAGCAGATAAAAGAGGTAAGAAAGAGGGAGGGGGTGGGGGAGGAATCAGATAACCACTCTGCCTGTGTTACTTTCTATCTATCTTTGTTTCTAGTCTATTTATCTATCCATCTTTGTGTGTCTTACTATCTCTATATCTTTCTTTTTAGCTCTTCATGTCTTTTTCCTGATCCTCAATCTCTTATACAAAAAACTAGGTTAACATAGGACAAGCATTGAATTCCGTCCTTAAGAAAGAGGATATACATAATATAGACTTCCTGATGCATCCCTCAAAAGTGAGATCATAGGGAAAGATTCATGCAAAAAATCTCTATTTTTCATCCAAGAAGCAGTGTTGGATTGTAAGAAGCAGAGTACACACTCGGCATTCTGGTTAGGCTCCATCCATGTTTGCTCACGATTTCGTCGGGTAAGTTAGCACACACGAAGTCCGGTTCAGGAAAATCACGTCGTATGAAAAGTATGAAAAGATGCATAGAGCTGTCACAAGAAGGTAGGTAATGCTGGGTGACATAAAGAAACTGAAGTAGTGAATGCCCTTAGGTTAACAGTAGACATGATATACGTATGTGAGCGCAAAATTAATTCATGTATACATGATTTTCGGTGATGTGTTATTCTTATCACAGAGACTATCTAAAGCTAAGGTTTCTGCTATTTAGACTTACTCTTTTTCAGGCAGCAAGAGTTAGTGCTCGACGCTGTCTGAAATGACATAGAGTGGTTGCATACTTTTTACTAGGAATTATTGCAAGGTTCTTTTAAAATTAAAATCCTCTCTATTGATCTTACGGGGCATTTTTCCACATATTGCTTAGACAACACCCGTAATTTTTTAATGTACGATATTCCTCTACGGAAATAAATTAGTAAGGGTTTTTAGTGGGCGATGACACTGTTTTTAAAAAGTTTGGATTTTTTATTCTTAGAATGATGTATGGGGGGAAAATCCGCGTAAAAATACAGCGTAGGCTACAGAAATGTTCACTAAAACCAGATAGAGGAAAGAACCATGGTCCCTTAGATCGTTATCTAGTCCAGAATATAAAATGACATCGCACGGTTTCATCGTTGGTTCGTTGGGTAAACAAGAGCGATTTAACATCATGAAACTGTACAGTTGTTAGAGCGGACCTGCAATTTTTCTTTTAGAATTTCTTATTGCCTGCTGTCCTATATTGGATACCTAGGGCTCTACATTCAAAATGTAAGTACAAAAATATGAAAATCTATCATATTTAAAAAATACTGCCAACCAATTCCCCTTCCTTATTTTCGAATGCAGTATAAACGGCTTATCAGAATAGCTTTACAATAAAATTGACAGAATTATCATTATCTAATTTACAAAAAATTTTGTTTCAAATCTTTATTATCTGCATCAAACGTGTATCACTGCTGTTAAATGCAACAAAAAATCATTGCTTTTTTATCACTATTACATCAATACCTTTAACATTTTAACGTCACAGCCCTTTTCCTGATTACTATTTTAAACGCTTTAATTATCTTCTATGAATTCTCCTCTCTAAATTTGCCTACCGCGATTTAGAAATTATATGTGCCCTTGCCATAAACACTCATTATCTTCACCATTGTTCTGAGACGGATGCTATCTTCAGCTTATGCTTATCTTTAACCAAAGCATTTAAAAAAATCTAGAATCCTCTTTGATTGGGTTATAATGGTCTTTATCAATTTAAGCACGTCCTCTTGTTTGTATGATAAAAACATTTTTACTGAATATTTGATTCGTAGATATCTAGATTGTTCAAGATGGCTTTTTATGCTTGGCATCTGGCTGCAGCACTGCTTGTATATATCACAACAGTCTCAGGTAAGCGGGAAACAAACCATACAGTGTTCTCGAAATATACATTTTCAATAGATACACCGATCTACCACAATAACGTTACCAGGGATACAAAAATGTTCAAAGTCTTTTTATCAAAAAGACTTATTGCATTCAGTTCAAGGTCATAATACAATTAAAATCGAGCTGAAGTACTGTTTTTTAAATTGCTGAACACTGTCGTTTTTCTTATTCATCATGTTAACCAACTACAATACTGACTTTAATGTGTATACTCTCAATACATGATAAGTAGCAATGTTAATTCAAAAAAAAAATCAACAAACAAACAAACAAACAAAACAAATAAAAACACCAACATTCAGTGTTCTGAAAAGGTCTTTAATAGTGGGCCTACAATTCCTTCCAAATTTTCTGAACAAATCACAAATTATTAAATTGACTACAATACAATATCTAAAACATAGTTAGAAAATCCTAAAATACAGTTATTCGTAAACATTCAAAGAGCAAAATTAAAAAAAAAAAAGACTCACTAATTTCAACCTCCCACAAGGTTAAAAATGTATCTTTACGGAATTATTAAAACACATTCCAAGCAGACCTATGTGAATAGCATTTATTATGGCGTAACATACATGCCAACATTATTTAAATCAATATAAGATAGTTAAGTTATGTAAAATAAAACCAATTTGCTTGGTAGTGAGATGGTAAGTCCTTTTAAGGAGCAATTAAATGATAGGCATAGATAGAAAAGTATTCTTTCATAGATCGATATATAATTACTATAATTGTATATGTCACAACAGTCTCAGGTAAGAGTCTACTTAATTGTCTTTCATAATTGAATATAATTTTATATATAGTTTTTACAGCTCAAATGTGAACGTAAATAATCTAACATAACAA
This sequence comes from Elysia chlorotica, assembly GCA_003991915.1. Lineage (NCBI taxonomy): Eukaryota > Metazoa > Mollusca > Gastropoda > Plakobranchidae > Elysia > Elysia chlorotica. The sequence goes on from RQTK01000875.1 coordinate 17,922, forward strand.
AATCAAAAGTGACAAAGTAAGCTCAAATAATTATGTCTTTGATGTCACTAAATATTAAAATGTGAACATAACAAGCTCAATTGTGATCGATAAGGAAAACGAAAGTAACATTAAAGTTTCGACAAAATTGTATAAGTACACGCAAATTAATATAAACAAATTTAAACCATGGATAACTCCACGGCTAGGTTCAACAGCAGCAAATTCAGCTAACAAAATAATTTAAAAGATACAAAACGCCAAATAAAACTTTAAATTACCTAAAAAAATATAAGGAACATTAAACAATAAAAGGTGACAACTTTTGAAAAAAATAGAGAACACAGCAAACAACAGTTTCTAATTAATTATAATACATATTCATTATCATTGTAGTTACATAAATTAATATATCGCGCATTTCACAACATGCGTGCACCGTAAGCTTGGCTTGTGTACACACCCTCTCGGCGTGTGGCTGTTCAAGGAGGGTAGGCCGAACTTCTGCTAATCGTCCAAGCATTTTCACAAATTTTCAAGAATGGCGAATATCGTTGTAGATACTTCACGAAAAATCTGCGCGGCAACTCACCCTCCATAGCTCGCCCATGTGCACGAGCGTTGTTAAATATGCGGCAGGCCTCTTGCTGTAGGTTGTACTGATTTGCCACATTTTGGAGGAAGGTGTTAAAGTGATATACAGTCAAACCACCTTCAGAGAAGTCATGGTGGATCAATCCACCAAGCACCGCAACAGCAATTGCCACAGCACGTTCGCCACGACGTGTCCGACTCCGGGTACGCTTTGTCCACAGATTTATGCCTGCTTCATCCACGTACATGTAGTCGAAGCGCTGGGCGTTTTCCATCAACCAGACCGCATGCTCACGACGTAAAGTTTTAATATTGTTGAAGTTTCTCTAATGCTGGTATGCCTTCAGGATTTCTCAGTGTAATGAGCTGGGCTTGAAACTGAAATTGAAATTAAAATTCTTTATTCAGTATAAAGACCATTGGTCCATATTACAATGAATTTCGATTCATGTAACATATTTTGCGTGGACTACCATTAATAGTCAAGCTGGGCTTGAAGTAGATTACTGAAAGTAGATTCCTTGACATAGGGGAGGTCTGGAAGTCGCACTCTTAATTCAGTGTTTATCATCACAAGAGATTAGGCTGGGTGGTTATTGACAATCGGTCTCACAATTTGTGCCATCTCTTCAGTAACTTTTACGGATCTTTATATCATAGTTTATAGATCTTGTTGAGGCCTATACAGTCTTTCATCTTGATATGCAGTGGATCCTCAACAAAGAAAGCCATATGAGTGTTAATTAAGGGTTAATCTAATCACTAAGGAAACTAAGCCTAGGCCATTACAAAGAGTTTTGCAAAGTGATACAACAACTTTAAGCACTACACCTACTCATTCACTTTTAACCTGTTCTTTCTCCAACAGGAGCGCCTAATATAGAAACTCGCGTCATTGGGGGCATAGAGGTATACGACAGATGCCGCCCACCATTTAGCTGGATGGTGGCTTTACGGATGAACTCCCCAGCTGGACCGGTCACTTTCTGCTCCGCTGTCATGCTGGACAACACGACACTGGTCACTTCTGCCCGCTGTATATCTCAGTAAGCTATGCATTGAGGAAGAGAAATGGCATGGTTGTTGTTGTTTTTTTCAATAGAGATTTGAGTTGGTAACGAGGCTTCCAAAAATAATAGGCAGGGTCACCGAAAGAAACAAACACTTGAACTACTTTAGAGCGAAAGTGAGCTATATCATAGAATATAAGGTAAGCCTATATTTAGGAGAGTTTAAATTATTAGTATAGTAGGCCTGTAGGCCGAACGGAAAATACTCACTGAGTATTATTATGTCTTACTGTGATATAAATTAAAAATGTGTTCGCTTAATTAAGTTCGGTGACTTTGCCTGTTATTTTGGGTAGCCTCGGTTAATAATGATGAGGATGGAAACAGAATAATTTGGACGAGATGCAGGGAGAGAGAGGTACAGAGAGAGAGAGGGAGAGATAGAGAGACAATGAGAAATATAGAGAAACAGAGGAAGAGAGAGAGAGAGAGAGAGAGAGAGAGAGAGAGAGAGATCGTAGAAAATCTTAGAGTAATAGAAAGGGTCATGAAAAAGAGCTTAAAGGAGACACAGAGCTATGGATAGTAATATATTTATATTTAAGACTGAGTTTTAATACGGAAAGGCAAGAAATAAGGGAAAATAATAAAATATTATAATGATATAGCAAAAAATATCAACAGGATATTTTTGTATGACAATTGCGTTACCCCTTCAATCAACTCTTCTGATTTTTTTTTTTTTTTTTTTTTTTTTTTTTTTTTTTTTTTTTTTTTTTTTTTTTGCTTTTTCAATAATTTTTTTTACTAGATTTGTGGGATCAAGCACTAGCCCAGGTGTGGCAGTGGTGGGTGAGCGAGACCTGCTCGCCGTGGACAGATATGAGCAGACCATCCCTATCGAGGGCCTGCGACTTCACCCAGACTTCAACAGCGATACCTATGGTAAGGGTCACAACTAGGGAAAAAACGAGTGCTGGTTATTGTCATATATCGGGTTTTTTATAATTATATTTATTTGTTTGTTATATATAACCGTTAGTTTGTTCTTCGAGTCTATTGGCTCATGTATTTCACTTAAGTGGTCTATCAAAATTTATTTGAAATTAAAGGAATTTATATATTTAACTATCTTTTGTCTATATAATTATCCATATACTGACATCTACAAGCCATATCTATATACTGACATCTACAAGCCATATCTATATACTGACATCTACAAGCCATATCATCTCTCTATGTATCTATGATATATCTATCTATCTATCTATTTATATGCCCATTCGCCTATCTATCAATCCATCTACGTTTATACCTACATCGCCTATTCAAAGGCTTTGTCTCAGTAAAATAACGTAAAACCCATTGCTCCTAGCACACATCGGCAATACTGTTTGTATATCTAACTCATCATCTAATAACCTATCTTCTAGGTTCTCAAATGAGTTCTCGTAATCCAATCTCTATCTAACTGGCCAATATTTTCTCATTGATCCGCTGAGACAGATAACAATATCGGCTTGATCCGCCTGTCCAGCCCCGCCACGTTCAGTTCTTGTGTGATGCCAGCCGCAAGGATGGAGGACGATCCAGACGCCTGCCAGGATTTGGACACATCCTGTGAAATGGCTGGATGGGGGCCATATGTTGGTGGGTAGCGCTCTTAAACCGGGCGAGGAAAACCATGATTTTAAAAAATGTTCCTGCTCATACCTCCGACTATTATCCTAACAATATTTTCCTGTTCATTCCACCGACTATCATCCTTACTAAATCGTTATATTTTCCTGTTCATTCCACCGACTACAATCCTAAGTCGTTTTATTTTCCTGCTTATACCAACGACTATCATCCTTACTAAGTCATTTTATTCTCTTGCTCATATCACCGACTATTGTCCTTACCAAATCAATCATTTTTTCTGTTCATACCATAGAATATCATCCTTATTGAGTCAATTTTATTTCACTCTCATACCACCGAGTATCATCCTTACTAAGTGATTGTATTTTTTTACTCATACCACCGACTATTATCTTTACTATGTCATTTTATTTTCCTTTTTATACCATCGAGTATCATCCTTACTAGGTCATTATCTTCCTGGTTATACCATCGACTATCATCCTCACTAAGTCATTGCATTTTTTCACTCATACCACCAACCATCATCTTTACTTAGGGTCGTAACTACAACGCCGCGGTAGCTTACGACTCGTCGTAACAATACGCTTTAAAGAAGGCTTTCGGCGAATCGAAAGCTGGCGTGACTATGTGCTTACGCTCTAAGTCATTTTTCCCCTACCTTTACCACTGATTATCATCCTTACTAAGTCATTTTATTTTTCTTCTCATACCACTGACTACAATCCTTAATAAGTAATTTAATTTAATTTTCCTGCTCACACCACCGACAACCTCAATCCTTAACATATACTACATATTATAAGGCTGCAGTTGAGAATAACTTAACTTGGTTATTCGCAGATCGGGGGTGAGAATAATCACATCGATATTATAAATTCTCTGCTACCATCACCCAGGAGCATCATCAGATAATAATTATCCCTTCCTTTTTTGCCAGAGGCGACCCACTGACAACAATCTTTAATAAGTAATTTTATTTTCCTGCTTACACCACCGTAATATGCTATATATTATAAAGTCTCTGCTACCATCACCCATCACCGACAACCTCAATCCTTAATACATGCTATATGTTATATATTCTCTGCTACCATCACCCAGCATCATCAAATAATCATCATCCCTTCCTTTTTGCCAGAGGCGACCCAGCCAACCAACTCTCGCGTGGTGAGGTCCTCTCCCATCACAGTGTACGGAGACTTCGTGACTCTCCAACTGGAGCTGGCGCGTACAAGCAGTTCTCCACCCAAAGGGTCCCTCTATGCTGAAGCCATCAACACGCGACAGAAGGCCTGCTTCGTAAGTTTGGTGGTACATGTAGTGGTTGTGCCACTGGCATCTTAACTGTTCCATTTTAGAACGTTCTGGTATTGAATGCTTATACTGATATGAGGGGACGAGAAGAAACGAAAAGTCAAGAGAAATACCAGGTGGTCTCCACCCCTCCACCGAAACCCCTTTTTTATTTCCAGATTTTAATAACAGTATATTAGTTAACGTTAAATGTGTGACGAGAACGATATAGAATTACGCCAGTCTCATAAGGAAATTAGGCATGAAATATAATAACTAGCAGCGTAATAATATTGCACCTTTAAAAACCTATATCGGCAGAAGTGAGCTTACAATAAAGATTATAACAAAAAATAACATTGCATTGGATTTGTCTGTTTTAATTGATTCTGAGACGATAAAGTTATACCTCAGTTGTTGTTTTTTTACATTTTGTCATTCTGGCTCACGCTTTAAAAATACATAACTTTCTTGATGAACGCACTTTCTCTCTCACCAGTTCGACTGGGGCGGTGTGGTCAGCTGTGTTAGAAACGGAAACATCGTGCTGAGGGGCGTCGTGGGTGAGCACAACTGCAACGCTAACCCAGTCCCTCCCATCATGGTCACCAACGTTCGGGACTTCGAGCAGTGGATCGATGCCTGCAACAGGAACTGGGACTCCGTCACCTGCACAGGCAACACTGTCTAGTGGTTCAGCACCACATATGTCTATAAATAGATGGCTATTAATAGACATATGTGTTCAGCACTGAGTCCAGCCTCACTGTGTATATCTAATAAACTGAGAGTAAAAAAATTAATAATAAAACGGTTACCAGCTTAAACTAACCGAGAAAAAAACTTCACAAGGGTATTTTATTGTATAAAACGTTTTAGCTTCACTAAACAAAAGAGGCCTGAATTGATCCTTGAACTTCAAATAGTTGTAGTGTTCCAAGAGTTGTAATTTAGCCACTCTATATGTTCATACCGTACTTAATAAATTGATATTATTGTAACATCATAAGGGTTTATTTTGCAAGAATCATTTTTGTTTTGTTACAAAGCTTCAATAAAGATATGAACCTCAAAATAAAAACGGTGGATATTTTGTCATTACGTTGTGACATTTTCCCTCTTCTAAAGGTTATTTATCTTCACTCTTCCTTAAGAATGGTTTGACTATGGTGTGTATTTTTGGATGTCTTTGCAATCAGGGATAAAACCCCAGTATGCAGTTTCAGTTTTTGTTACTTTTGTTTACGAACGAACTAAATGAACTCGAGGAGAAAAAAGAATTTAACTTTGGCTGGTTAGGCAATGTCGTTAACATTTAAACACTTATAGAATTATTCCCAAATAATAACTCATTTTAAAGGTCCCACCCAAAGCCATTGGGAAATGCAACATAGCCAGCTACCTTATACTTCTAGATAGTGTGAAATAGTATAGTCTCTGATAATACCATGTTGGACTTTAAGGCCCATAATAGGGTGGCTATGTAGCTGTGGCCTTTGCCTGACCTAGCACGCATTTAGCAAATGAGCAGAATACACACCTTGTGCTTACGCAGCGTCATTTTTCTGACACCAGTCTGGCATCAGACAACTCCGCGATGAGGGAAATAGTTGTAAAACATATAATATTGCATGGCATCTGACTTCGTTTGAGATTCTCTACATTGGCATCGAGATCAATAAGAAGTAGCCTAAATAGGTAATTTAGTATTAAGTATCAATGCTAGAATCGTCATATTTTGGCCACAAAATCTCCGGAAATACATTTTATAATAGTTTTATACATTTAGTGAAATATGTAGACTTAACGTCTTTTGTAGTTGAGTTGAGTTGATTGAACATCCAACATCAGGACTATTTAGGCTTTATTGTGGATGGGCCCCAAGACTGACGTCTGACAATTTTATGCGCTGCCTCACACAAGACACGGCGGGGATAACATGACTCATGTCTCAGATGGTCACATTAAATTGACACCAACCCAACTAGTTGGGAGCGAAATCGCCAGGACTCGAACCACGGATCTTTTGTGTCGGAAGTCGATGTTCTATCCAAGGGCCACCGCGCCTCCCTTAACATCTGTTAACTTGCAAGGTACCTCGGAGTCGCTTTACATTTTTCACAAAGAGCTGACACCATGAAGACAGTACAACAGGCACCCATGGTTCTGCTCTGTGTTATTGCATGGATGCTCCGAAGCTCTTGACATTTAATAGTGCTTGCGTTGGTCAAACTCTCTCTCTCTCTCTCTCTCTCTCTCTCTCTCTCTCTCTCTCTCTCTCTCTCTCTCTCTCTCTCTAATTGACACTTCCTTTCTGTGTGCCCTTCATTGTTTCCTCTTTTTTCTCTGTCTGTCTCTTGTTCCCTATATTTCTCTATCTCTCTTTCTCTTTCTCCTTCTCTCTCTCTTCCTGCCTCTCTATCTCCCTCTCTGTTTCCCTTTGCTTTCCGTTGCCAACTCTTTGTCTGTGTCTCACTTTCTCTTTTTCCTAGCTTTGCTTTAATGGTTCCATGTCCTCCCTGTCTGTCCTCCCTCTGTCTCCACTCTCTCTACCTCTCTATCTCTATCTCTTACTTCTTCCCTCTCTCCCTCTCGCTATGTGTGCGTATAAACACCCTGTTAACATATTTAGGATTTATTTTATAATTTCAATATCACCAGTCTTAGAGCAATAAACTGTGAAGTGACGTTATAATACTAAAGTCAAAGTAAACAAAGGCAACCAATCCGCCAATACCAGAGTCCCTTCGACCCTTTTCAAAAGGTTCGAGAATAGGTTATTGACACATATTTATTATTGATACACGCTGCGTGCCACGTTCGCACACCTTTTATTCAAAGCAAGAGTGTAATTAACTTTTCCTCACAGTTTAGACTGCAAATAAGTATGTTAGCGGAGTGGTCTGAACAAATTTTTCTCAGTATTTTAAAATTCGATGAATGAAAAAATCTTAGGCCGGCTACAGAGTGACGCTTGAATTTATCGACGCTTTAGGGAACTTGAAATCCGCGCCGATCAGCTTGGTGTGAACCCCACAGGGTAGACGCCTAGACGCCGATTATGACGTGTGGCGGCTAGGCAAAATTAGCCTACTGCATCGTCTGAAAACTAGTGCGAAGCTACAATACAAATACATGCAGTAAAAAATTATTTATGAGATTAAAGTTAATTAAAATTTTTAAAAATGAAAATTAAATGCCCACAATACATTATTTTTTATATTTTAGTCCAAAATCAAATCCTGCCCGCAATGTCCCCTTAATTTTTTGACGCTGATTACAAAAATCTAATTGGTTTTGTTCTATGTGAAGCCCACGCTCCGCTATGTCCATTTAAAAAATCGCCCTAGTCCATCCCGTGACGTCACACATCCTATGACTCATGTTTTCAGGGTCGATAAGAATGGTTTCTCCATTCTTATAAAGCCGAGGCTGCCGAAGCCCACTTATCAGCGCCCACAAGGAGCGGTGACTCTGTGGGGCTAGTTAATTTTTATAGGGGAATACTTATTCTGATCGGCGCTCATCAGCTTTCGGCTTTCACCCTGTGGTCGCCCTAAGGCTGTGCGCGTATCAATGTATTGATGTAGATTTATGTACAAGTTGAACTAGATCTAAATCTATTTCATGTATATCCGTACAATGTAGATGAGTTGGTTTAACGTGCAATGTCAGCACTATATAGGCTATATGTGGACTGACCCCAAGACGGACGTCTGCCAATTTTATGTGCTGCCACACACGAAACAGGTCGAAGACTCTTGTCTCAGTCGGCCTCATTAAACTGACACCGACCCAATCAGTAGTGGGCGAAATCGCCAGGGCTCGAACCACGGACCTCCTGCGTCGGAAGCCGATGTTCTACCCCAGGCTAGCTGAGTCAGCGCCCNCCTNTCCCCACCAATATGAGGGAAAGGGGGGGGGGGGGTCAGTTCAGTTAGGTACTGACGTTCTACCACGTGAAAAATGCAATTCGCTGCAGGGGCCCTTCGTTTACATGTTGTATATTATGTCTATGGTTCCAGCAGATCGCACACTCTTACAAATATTAGTTGTTGAAACATGACAAAAATAGATGAATTTGTCCCATAATGCGATCAAACTAGGTACCATCCGAATAGACGAACAACGCTTTGCCACTTCAACATGGGGGCCGCGGTGGTCCAGGGGTAGAACTTCGGCTTCCGACGCAAAAGGTCCCGAGTTCGAATCCTGGCTGTTGCGTTCCCTACTGGTTGGGTCGGTGTCAGTATAATGTGACCGGCTGAGACAGGAGTCATGGTATCCCCGCCCTGTCTCGTGTGTGGCAGCACATAAAATTGGCAGACGTCCGTCTTTGGGTCAGTCCACAATGTAGCCTATATAGTGCTGCTGTTGGGCGTTAAACCAACCCCGCCGCCCGCTGCCAATATTGGCGAACTAGCTCAAGTGGTAGATCGTGAGTACCCAACTGCAAATAAGTATGTTAGCGGAGTGGTCTGAATGAAATCTGCTTTCTCAGTAGGCCTACCATTCCGGCATTACCTTGCTAGAAAAAAATTAATAGCAATGATTAATGAATAACTACAATGATTAATTCAATTTACTGACTTGGCTAATAACACGTACCTTATTCTCTGACTCTCTGTCTCATTTTCTCTCTTTTCCTCTATTTACTTTGACCTCTCTTTGTCTCCCCTCTCTCTTCCTATCTATCCATTACTTTCTCTGTCTCTACACCCTCTTTATATGAAGACGTATTTGTTTTTGTTTTGTTTGTTTTTTTTTTAATTTGGAACATTTGTGATGGTGATAGTGGTATTGGTAGTGGTAGCTCTAAGAATACAAAACGATACAAAACACCTAAGCTTCCGGCATTAAGCCTTCATCAGACAAAAAAGTATAACTAAATACTAAGTTTTTACATGTAAGAGATAAAAAGATATATATAAAAAAAACCAGATAAATGGACCATGAAGATTAAGTATCTAAATGTAAAATAAAAGCAATAATAGTGAAAAGAGCAATTCTAGAGCCAAAAAATAGTCAAATATATAAGATTAGTCGTAAACCGATTGACAGAGAGAAGAGGGGAAAGTGTGTATGATGAGAAGTTACCAATCAAAATTAATCGATAAGAGATAAATCTCCTTTTCCGTTCATGCCCTTGTTGTTCTGTTGTCTGTATGGGCGATGATTTTGGTAACAGAAACAAATAGCCAAGCTATTGCCAGTGCCCAAGTGCAAAGGAAAAAATAGATCGTTATATCGATCACCTAGGGCATTAAGATAAGCTTTCTCCGTTCCACAACATGCCACAACGTGTAACATTCCTGACAACTTCCCCTGGTTCCCCATCAGTCACTAATGTAAACATCTACCGCCTGGTCCTCCAATCTGAACGGCTTCTGCCCAAAGACAAAAATGAAGAAGAAGAGGGCAGTTTGAAAGGCGACTTTGACAATTTACCACTAAAAGCTAAACTTAAACTAGCAAGGAAAGCTAAAGCTGACCCTGCTTACATTTTGATTCTAGAGGTAAAGATTCTGTTGATCTAGAAAAAAAAACCATCGTATCCTCTCTACATCTAAATCTAAAACCCACCTGAAGGATCTAGATTTTACAAAATCGACCATTATTTTTCTTCAATGGGTAGATTTAGAAATATATCTAAAATCTAGGTATTAGATTAAAAGGCGAGATTGGAAATATTAATGCATTTGTTAGGTTCTCATTCTATCGGATTTATGAATTATAGCTTGGAAAGGTGCTTGTGTTTACAAAATTGTGGGGTACGCTGCATAAATGTAGATCTAGAGCTAGTTAAACGTTAAATAGAGAGTCTTTTGTGCTCTTACTTTTGCCTTGTTTGTGTATAATGATAATAATTTTTGAATTTTGAATATAGTGACTTTTTATTTTTACCCCTTTCTTTCACCAGATTTTGATGGTTATCTTTGTCATAATTGGAGGACTATACTGCTGGTTTTACTTTGAAAATGTCCATTTTCATGTGACTCATGCTTATGCTCATCTGGGTTATGATGTAGCACAGCATCAGGTTGGGCAGAGATACCTACATGGTAAGACATGCCTAATGCTTTTAATTGCACATTCTACCACTTCTATGAAAATGTAGGCCTATTTATTAAGTCACAAACCCATTGTCATCATTATAGTCTTCACAACATAAATGTATTTTTAAAATATAACCATTTTTATCAAAATCATATTTTCTTTGGTAAGTAATAAAGCCACAGTACGAGATTTGGAAATGTGAATGTTGAATATGTAGAGAAGGTGATGATTTTTTTTTATTTTTCTCAGATATTAACAATTTTACAAAATCATTATTCTGTTTTGTACACATGACTTATATTTCATTTTGAATTATTGGAAGAAAAACATTATTTTCATACTTTCTAAATACATTCTAAAACGTCCATGCATTTCTTACGCTTTTATTTGCTTATGATAAATATGAATTTAAAGGGTTTTCTTTTTTTCATGGAATGAGACATTTGGGAAAGAACATTTTGTTTTAATACAAAATTCAGAAACCTTAAAGGAGTAAGATGCCTACATTCTCTCTTTTGATTTCAGGCAAAGGAGTTGACAAGCATCCACAGAAAGCTATGGAGTGGTTCAAGTAAGATCATTTAGGCCTACATAAAAAGAGATGATAAGACATCCTGAGATACTAACTTAAGAGGTTTATCAAGTTAAAATGAAAAAGATAAAAGCAACCAAAATGAATAATTTCAAAGTTAAGAAGTTATACTTTTGTAGCAAATTAACCTTTTTTCTGTTCAAAAGACATCTTTTCTTTGCATTTGGAAAGTTGTTGTCTCCTTTATTTTTATTTCAAGATTTTTTTAAATCTAATATGTATGGACTTTGTAATTCAGTGTCATATAAATTCTTGTATTTTACGAAACATCACAAAAGAAGCAACAGACTATTATCAAAAAGAGCAAGAACAGATAGATATAAAAACTCATTTGTACCAGCATCCATTAGATTGCTGCAAAATAGCTTTACCTAGAGCGGGGCGAACGTTGGTCTTCGGGTCGGGACAATCGCGGTCGGGAACTTTGTGTTTGTATGCAGTGTTATGTGTATTCTTGTATATGCGTGAAGAGGTGTGTGTCTTTAAATAAGAATTATGTATGTTTGGCAGTGTACAATTTCAATAATTTTACATGTGAACGTAAAACGCTCATTTTATTTTATTATCATTATTATTATTATCATCACTATTTTTTATGTCACACATGTACAACTGGTGTATTTATGTATGTGCGACCAAGAAAAATTTCCATATGGGATAATAAAAGATTATCTTATCTTATCTTATCTATCTATTTATCATTATCTAAATTATCTTATGTACTCATATAAATTCTAGTACTTTAGACTTCTTGTCTCAAGAAATATGTCAGTTAAAGGTGAAAATATTATTTTACCTATAAATTAACAACTTTCATAGTAGATTTTAGGAGCTACATGTTGTTACTCCTCATTTTCAGGAAAGCTGCTGATCAAGGTCATCCTCATGCAGCATACAACCTGGCTGTTGGCCATCTCAAGGGCTACAAAACTGATTTAAAAGCTGGGTAAGAGTAAATATATCTTTTCCATATTTCATTTTAGTCTCACCAGTCTTTAAAAACAAGAAAATTCTTTTCGGTTTGGCTCATTTTAACTTCTTGCAATAATCTACCACTATTCCGTAAGATACATACATGTAACAAGTGACTTCTTTGATACAACATCTTCATTACAATATCAAATTCTTTAACTCACTTTTCGGTATTCTTTAAGATAATTATTATTATGCAATATTAAAATTAGATGTTAGCATGTATGTTCATGTAAAATATTGTGTGTGTGTGTGTGTTTGAAGTATGAAGGATGTACATGTTTAATTTCTGTAGCTGACTATTTGTTTGGTTGTTGTTGTTTTTTTTTTGCCATATAAAAATAAATATTTTTTTGTTTTATTTTGTCTGTGCCAGTGAGTCTCATCGTCTGATCCACCATGCTGCTGCTAATGGTGTCCGTGAAGCCCATGAAGTTCTGAACTCTGTCTGCACAAAGGGCGGATGCTACTGAACCAACTTCATCTTACAGAATTGTCTGCTGTTATTGTACTCAATGTAATCTCCTAGAATATGTGGTTTAAAGGTTCATGTAAAGAAGCTATTAACTTCAATATAAGGACAGGAGACAAAAAAATTACTTTTTCTTAAAAACAACAAATTAATCATACACATGATTTGATAAGGAGCACTGAAATTTTCCCATTGATTATTACAACGACTGTTGTTAAGTAACACATCTCACATTGTTGTTTATATTGTGAGAACATATTTGTTATAGAAAGCCACCCATATTTCCCATCCATATAAATATAGTTATGTAAAAAAAAAAAAAGAAACCAATATAAAAATACATTTTGATAAAGGCATTTTAAAGAGCCTATGTTCTTTGTTCTTTTGATCAAATGCACAAAGGAATGTAAGAAATATCCCCAGTGATTAAATTTGATAACTATATGGTTAAATTTTTAAAAAAGTGTTAGTTGTCTAATTTTTCTAGGCTTGATAAGAATTTCTATGCAATGTATTAAATGTATTTTATTGATAGTCCAATACGGAACATTATAAGTTAGTTCTAAAATTAAAGTTGTCAGCCACCTTTATTAATTACTATTTCATTATTTGTTTAACTCTTGTAGTGTTATGAGATTAATTACCTATGATTACTTTTACAAACCACCAAACCACCGTCTACAAAAACATTTAACTGATTATCAAAATGCGACCTGAAAAAGTTTTCACTATAATTTTTTTTAATTTTAAGAAGTTTTAAAATTCAATTTTTGTCACCTTACAATCCATGTGAGTTTATTGGGTGAAATGCTGTATATCTTAACAACACATCTATTTTGTCCTCTGCTTTGTTGGTAGATGGTGATACTGTTTACACATTCCATGATCTTAATCGTGCAATTTAAAGTCCTAGTCACAATGCAATATTGATTGATGTAAAATCACAATTTATATATTTTCACAAGAGTTGTGATTGTATTTTGTTTATACTTTTAACAAGTGTTGCAGAGCTTTCAGAAAACACCTGCCTCTTGGGTGTATAGCTGCTGATGTATAATTATGAGTCCGTCCTTTTTTGGCAATTTTTATGTTGTTTTTTTTTAGTTTTATTGTTTTTGATAACTGATATTTGTATTGCCGTTGTTGTTTTTTTTTCCTTTTTGGGTTTTTCATTTATATATAACAGAATTTAAATCTTAGCTCTTATTTAGACTCTCCATAAATGAAAATTTTAGCAAATTTGGGTACTTCCAGAAACCTTTGAAGTTTACAAAAATGTTTTACTTAATCACGTTTGGTAGAAGATTATAAAATTTGTTGTTTTTTTATTGTAGGCCTAATACATAGTATTGCTCAAAGCAAATTATTTGCTTAAAGATGTTAACAAGGCGCTAAAAAAATTTTGGAAACGTAAAAACAAGATCTTTCATTCTTTTACAAACCTTGAAAAAAACTTTTATGTGATTTATTTTTTGGCAATAAATCGATGTTGTCTGTGCAATTTGAAAAGAACTTTTTTGTGTTTTTTCTTCATTTATCTGTCTGTTTTTGTTTAGCTTTTTCGTCTCAGTCTGTCTGTGGCGCCAGAAACCCTCACCCCATTCTTCCTCTCTCTTTCTCTCTCTCTCTCTCTAATACAAAATTCAGAAACCTTAAAGGGTAAGATGTCTACATTCTCTTTTTTGATTTCAGCAAAGGAGTTGACAAGCATCCACAGAAAGCTATGGAGTGGTTCAAGTAAGATCATTTAGGCCTACATAAAAAGAGATACTCTCTCTCTCTTTCTCTCTCTCTCTCTCTCTCTCTCTCTCTCTTTCTCTCTCTCTCTCTCTCTCTCTATTTTTGAAAACGCAACTTCCTTTAATGTCATCTCACCTGCCCAACTGCCGTCCTTATAACCCATTAATCTATCAGTAAATCAATCAATCTGCCTTTCTATTTATCTGTGTCTAAGTATCTATCAACTTTTTCTATCTGTCTGTCTGTTAATCCATACCAATTAACCAACTTACCGTCTTAATTTATTGTAAAGCAATGACTATTTTACTGGTACGCAAATTACTAACATTTAAAGCGTTTGTTTGTTTTTTTTGCGTAGTGTATTTTTTTAATTTTTTGAATATTCTAAGTGCTTTTCCACAAGCGTTACTGAAGGGATACAGGTCGTTTTTATTGTTGATATTGTAACAGCAGCAGCAGCAGTAGTAGTAGTAGTAGTAGTAGTAGTAGTAGTAGTAGTAGTAGTAGTAGTAGTAGTAGTAGTAGTAGTAGTAGTAGTAGTAGTAGTAGTAGTAGTAGTAGTAGTAGTAGTAGTAGTAGTAGTAGTAGTAGTAGTAGTAGTAGTAGTAGTAGTAGTAGTAGCAGCAGCAGCAGTAGCAGCCGCAGCAGTAGCAGTCGTGTTGGTGGTGGTGGTGGTGGCGGTGGTGGTTTGATATCTTTATCCAAAGGGTATAAAATAATTTACATGAATACGCGCATAATGTTCACTACAATGCGTCAAAATGAGAATGCGTTTTTGTTTTGTGTAGACTCGTTATTTTAGTAGAAGAAAGTGTGTTTTTTTTCCCTACTGGATGGTAAACTAGTTATGCTAAAGAAGTTTACGACGAATGCAATATTTTGTGTTGCTATGGTGAGTTATCCCCTCTGCGCATGACAGCAACATATCGGAAGTTAGATACAGGCAAACAAACCAGTCAACCTCTTTGGAATCCAAGAAGGCTAAACTCACCCTCTGTGTTCGGGCAAGAATTATTAGTTTTATTTCAGGTTGAAAGAGAATACTACTATAAACATGGTAATAATAATATTGGCATTCTTTTTTTTAGGTTATAGTTCATATACTAGATCATCTCGATTCGTGTTAAGATCAAGTTTCTAGATCAGACTAGATCTTAGATATCTAGATTCTAGATCTAGATCTAGATCTAGGCCTAGTGGATTTCAAGATCAAATCTAGATCTAGATCTATAATCTGGGACTAGAATCGAAGTACACTGTTCTTATTTTGCTTTTAAAAATAGTATGTTTATATATATATACTACTACATTGATTGGAACAGTTTTTGAGGTTCATAAACCAGTATGCCGCTGTACAGGTTCGTGAAAAAGTTCAGTAAAAAAATAATGATCCAGTTGGCATCACTGCTATATATTGTGCTAATGTAATGGCACCTTCAGGTGTTACAGCACTTTCTGTACAAGTAAAAATTCACAGGTTTAACGTCACACACAAGGTCTCTTTCTGTTATAACGGCACCTTTAGTGGGCAAGTCTAAAAAAAAAGGCGCTGAACTGGACATAGATAGAATGCTTCAAAGTTGAAAAATAAAAAGCCTCTCAAGTCTTCCACCTATTTTTCCTTCTCCCCCATTGGTCCAATTCAATATATGTACCAGTCTACCACTCTTTCTACATGAGTGACTGTCTGTGTACAGTGTGAACGTAACTATGACTACAATAGAAAGGGATGGGGCTATCTTTGCTAGAACCCGAAATCCACTCTTACACAGCCAGTCCTCTTGTATAATATACCGTCATTGAATGAAATATCTAGAGTATCTGCAGCGGCAAAGAGGATATGGAGCCCAGTTACAGAAAGGGATTGAGGGGGGGGTACCAAGAGATAGAAAACCGGAGTGATCGAGAATATTTGTATGTGACAGAGAGAGATTAAGGAGCAGGAAATGAAAAGTTATCAACCTTCATACAAAGGGCAATGACTGGATCTATTTTTAAAAGGTCATACAGTCAACCGGGTGTGTGTGTGTGGTCAAAGAAATGAAATCATGTATCTATAAGCTATGTACTGGCTGTGGGGATGACTTCAGATGACTCTTTAATCAAAGAAAGACACGTATGATAATATTTAACCGCATACATGTATTATTAGTTGTGTCACGTTTTTCTTAAATGGTCGTCCAGATAAAACTATTTTTCTAATGTGGGTTGGGTTCAGTAGTGCAAGTGCTACAATTCAAAAGGTAACAACACAGAATACTCAAAAGGTCTAGTCTTTTGGCATCTCCTTGTACAACTTCTTAGCTGACTAAATTAACGTCACTTACCTTTGCACTTGATGGACGCACAAAAAGACACAGACCCAAAAAAGTTTCCCAATCATGTCAAACCACCACGATAAGATCAAATCATGAGCTGGAGTAACCGTTTTAAGTAAATGACACGCTATGCCTGCCCCTCCTCCTGGAGTGTCTATACGTCCTATATATTATAGGCTAACCTATATAGGCGCTATATGGTATCATCCACAATTTTGCTTTAGACATATTTCAAACTTTATTGTAGGCACAAAAATAAAATAAAAGTGTTTGTATCCAAATCTATATTTATGAGTGTTTTTGAACAATATAATTATTTTACCAGGCTGTCGATTATGGCCTACAGTGATTCTATGTCCTAGTTAATTGTTGTATATCAATAGATTCATAGTTGTTTATGGTAAACTTGGCAAACCTTCTTGGGTCCTGAATGTTAAGGAAAGGGAACTTTTTAGTTTTTTTTTTGTTAATTTTAAAGATAGGATCTAATTAAACGTGAATGGCCCGTGGAGACTGGATAACGAGATGTAACCCACACATTTGTAGATTATCCAATGTTTGGTAGGATCCTACACCCATCTTTTTATTACAATGTTACATGTGTCATTATTTGTCGCTATGCTCTTCCTTTTTATCTCAGTTAGCAGAAAAAAGCGTATGGCTATGCAGTGCCTTTCTTTTTTCATAGTGAAATTAACTTTCACTCTAAAAGCCAATATATTTGTTTAAAATAAATGGCTGTATGGACAAGTGTTCAGGGACTTTCTAAATGCATTAAAACTTTAAACAGGTCATGGCATACACATTTTTAGTTTGTAAATGTTAAGATATTTTATATAAAATGCATTCAAACTGCAATATATATTGTCCAATTTCAGTCTCAAGTGACGAAGAGAGAGAAGGAGCAGGAAATGAACAATTGAAAGCCTAAAGAAAAAAGTGAGAGAGGCAAGAAGAATGTCTTTTTGTCAACCATGAGGTGCTGTGTGTTCAGCGTTTTTTTGTGCACACACCCAAATTTAAATGAATTTTGTTTAACACGCAGCAGACAGACCCTTTCTGGCTGACCTTCCTTCCCTTTCCCAATTTATTATTCAACACGCTCTATAATCAGTGCCTATCTTGATACTCGATGCAACCAAAAGCAAGGGGCTATCACTAGAAGTCGAAGAACTAAAGCCATCGATCCCCTGCCCAGTTTTTGCACAGACAGTTGCCGGTTATGAAGCAAAGCTCTAGACTTATCTATCTGATCATTTGCAAGTGTGCTCATGAATCAATCAAGGCTAGTACTATCATAAAGTTACCGAGCTTCACACAAAGGGCAATGACCAGATCTATTTTTAAAATGACATTAGGCCTACAGTCAACTGCGTGTGTGTGGTCAAAGAAATGAAAAATGTGGAGTCATATGTTAGCTATGTACTGGCTGTGAGGATGACGTCAGATGACTCTTTAATCAAGGAAAGCAACATATTATAATATTTAAACGCATACAGTTATTATTAGTTGTGTCACATTTTTCTTATGGTCGTCCAGATAAAACTATTTGTCAGTAGCACAAGTGCTACAATACAATAGGTAACACATAATACTCAAAAGGTCTAGTCCTCCGGTTTCTCCTTGTCCAACTTCTTAACTGACTAAATTAAAGTCACTTACCTTTGCACTTGATGAACGCACAAAAAGACACAAACCCAAAAGAGTTTCCCAATCATGTCAAACCACCACGATAAGATCAAATCATGAACTGGAGTAACCGTTGTAAGTAAATGATGCCTCCCCCTCCCCCATGGAGTGTCTATACATGCTATATATATATTTTATATAGCGCTATAAAGGCTAGCGTATAATATATATATTATAGGCTAGCCTCTATAGCGCTATATAAAATTATGGTATCATCCACAATTTTGCTCTAGACATATTTCAAACTTTATTTTAGGCACTATAAAATAAAATAAAAGTGTTTGTGTCCAAATCTTGCATTGCAAACTATAATTAGGGCCTACAGTGATTCTATGTCCTAGTTAATTATTGCATATCTATAGATTCATAGGTGTGCAGGGTCTTTCTAAATACGTTTAAACGTAAAAGCAGGTCCTATCATAAAAAAATTTAGTTGCTCGAAAGTCCTTTAAAGTTATTCATGACTCAATGATGGTGTCTTTGTAAATGTTAAGATATTTTTTAGATGAAATACATTCAAAACTGCAACTATATTTGACTTATTTACATTCTAGTCAGATCATTAGACTCTAATATATATTGTCCAATTTCAGTCTCAAGAAATCGATGAAATAATCAAGAGGATCATGGCTCACAAGGGAGTGATAGGTGTCATCATAGTCAATAATGATGGTAGGATACCTTTTTCTTTTTACTCTTTCCTTATTCTTTTTACTTTAAATATTTTGAAAAGAAAACTTAATGCAGAGTTAACTTCTTACAACTCAAATTATATGTAACTTAATCCATGATCGATTAAAATTCTCTGCTTTACATGTAATTGTTTTTTGCAGTGAAATATAAATCCTATGTTCATATATTCGTAATACAGTAGAACTCGAATTCAGCAAACTCGGACTCAAAGAACACTCTACATTCAAGGAACAGATAATACTCCCCGATTTTCCTTCTCCTTTGTCTTTAGTAAACTATCTTGGATCCAACCAACTAATCCCATACCCATCCTCGGATCCAACAACCAGAATGATTGGAAAGCCAACAAAGTTGCATACTAGGCACTCTAAAGCTAGTTTAAAGTTAGTCAACCAAATATCTGCTGGGTCGCTAATAAATAATACTCCTCCCATTAGCCGGGACTGAAATTGTGAAGTGTGGTGTACAGTTAAAGGGGTTGATCACAATGAAAATGATAGGCAGAATTGGGAAGTCACAGGAGTGGCAGCTGATGGACGATGGCGAGTTAGATAAAAGATCAAATGGCTATAGCTGACAGTTTAAAATGTGAGACGTGTATGTATGTTATTGGGACAGAGGAGTCAAAGGGAAAGTTGTAGATGGGTACTGTAATGTAATAGTGGTTTGGTAAAGGCAGTTGTGAGCCTCCTGTGGCTTCAATGAACCATGTAGCAAAAGAACTACTAAAGATTAAGAAGCTAGTTTGTTGAGTCCGAGTTCTACTGTATTGTGCAATTAAAATTTTTCTTTTTTTCTCCTTTACAAAATAAAAACACAATTTACGGAGAGATCTATTTATAGTCAATACATCTTATATCTTATTAAAGCTTGCAAAAGTAAATCACATTAAATCAATAGATTCCAATCACTTTTTGTGATTATGCTGAGAATCCGTGCATAAGCTTTGTTTTTGGTCTTTTTTCATTTTGGACATGTGCATATTATAATGTGCAGTAGAACATTTAATCCTAAATACTGTAGATCACTTTGCTTGCAGTCAATGATTCTTCTTCTCTCATGTTATCCAGGTATACCTCTACGATCCACACTAGATAACTCGCAGTCAGTCCACTATGCCAGCCAGATTCACAGCCTAGCCTCCAAGGCAAGGGCCGTCATTCGTGAAATTGACTCCTCCAACGACCTTCGGTTCCTAAGGGTGCGCTCTTCAAAGCATGAAATCCTCGTTGCCCCTGGTATGTGCTTTTAGTTTTATAAATAGATATTTAAAAGAAAAACTAAACTTTTTATTATTGATACATTGTGAGTTAATAGTAAGAAGAGCAGAGTGTTTTTGTGATGGAGAAAAAAAATGGTTTGAAAATTCATGTATTGCTTATTAAAATGAGGTTTATAAAGCTCGCGGATTCTCAGAGATTTTCAGTTTTATATGAGTTTCTTTAAATAGACCTGCACAGCATCAATTTGAAAAGTTTCGTAAAATTTAATTCTTCTGTACCGCAGTCTCTCACATACTCAAAATAGTCATGTCCTAGATCTAAATCTGAAAGTTATCAGCTGGACTTAGTGTAGCCGATGACGTCAAGCTCTGCAGAGTTCAGGCGTAATTCCCTATGCACTGAACTTATGAGACATCATGTGTGATGGCATCTTATTTTCACTCAAATTCTGTTGTTAGATCTTTTTACCATTTTCATAATCGGAAACATTTTAATTGAAGAGCCTATTTGTTAATTTGGTGCTTGTTTGTTGTTGTATTTTTGTGCCATTTCATTAAGCATCTTATTTTCACTCAAATTCTCTTGTTAGATTTGATTTTAGTTGATTAACTTAAAGGCGGTAGTATTTTACTTAAAAAAAACATTAGACTCTTTTGTTTTTCAATGCAAGCTTGAAAAGTACTTTATTTCCGATCTTATGTAGATGTAGATTTGCATTGGTAGCAACATTTGTTGTATAAATTTTATATGAAACATCTGCTTTTAATTTAAGTTCAGGGTCTTTCTTACCATTTCGTTATCGGAAACATTTGGAAGAAGACTTAAACAATATTTAATTGAAGAGTGTATTTGTAAATTTATGGGGGTTTTCTTGTTGTTTTTTGCCATTTTATTAAACTTTTTTCTGACAAAAGTAGGCACTCCTTTGAATATTACAATTACCATTTAAAGTGCATGGGTCTTTTCATCAGGCCAACAATAGCATGAATCTGGTGAAAATAATTACCATTCAAAAACTTCTTTCCATAATAATAGTGTACCACCTATACCACACTACTGTTTGTATCTAGGTGTATTGGTCACAAGTATACTCTAGATCAAAATATATTTTGGGATATACGAATGTATACTCTATATCAAAATATATTTTGGGACTTTTAGATTACTCAGGTGAGTTTGCCGTTGCTTGCAAGCCTCTACATTTTTCTCATTATGTCTTTGCTTTTCAGACCATGACTACTTTATGATTGTGATACAGAAAGACGCTGCCAACTGAACAGATACAAGTATTGAAATGGAAAAAAACAACAAAACAAAAAACAAACTTTTGACAAGCATACACTATGGTGATTTCTGGAGTTGTGCTTTACAATTTTTCATAGCCTTGGGTTTGTTTTTGTTTTTTACTGTGTATGGTTTTAGTGATACTGTATTGGTACTTGTTCACTAGTTTTAAAAAACATAGATTTGCATTAAATATTTAGATTTATGCTTAGATTATGTCTCAATCCCCTTTACGTTAAAAAACATATCTTGGGAAACCTTTTTTTTTTTTTCAAAACCAAGGCAGATCTGAAATTCTTTTTTTTTTTTTTTTTAAGTAATGGTAGACCCTTGAAAAGAATGACTATATTTTCTGTGTAGGGGTATAATATAAGAAGCTAAGAGCAGCTACATTTTGTAAGCTCTATGGAACTATAGCCAGCTGTAAGAATACTAACACCTTGCATCCTTAAAAATACAATGTTGCCATTAATTTTATGCTCAAGTAAAAAATATTCTGTCTCCACATTAAATTCTTCTTGCCAACTTGGTTTGGGTATTTTCTCCCCATGTACATGAAGTTGAAGAAAATCCTTTTATTTTTGTAATATTTTAAATGAAATGTAAGCCTTCTAACTTACATGATTATGTATTGAATGTAAAGTGTAAGAAAAAAGGATTGTGTTTATGTTTTACTTGTTATGATTTTCTATTTCACAAGTGCTTTATTAATCTTTACAGGTTAACTTACAGGACATATATAATACAAATACCTACATTGAACTTTTTGTTATTTTTCTTTATTTCTACAAAAAAAATCATCGCATAAACTTCAATAACTCATGTTGATATTGAAAAAAAGAGCGTACATGGCACAATATATTCATTTAAGAGAAGGACACCCCCTACCACCAAACACAACCATTAAGAGAATAGCATGGGTATATTTTTTTTAGCCAGTTTGCTGCTGTTTATTCTTTTGAAAAGGTTTTCAGTGAGATAAAAGAAAAGATTTGAAATGAAAGTTGGTTATCAATCATACCTATGTTCTCTGAGGTTTTACAACAATTTAATTATATTCCAAAATAGTCTTTTTCCCTGATAAATTAATGTCCTTTTTACAGAAATGACATTCCAAACCTTCTTTATTATCTCTATTTATCCTTTTAATAATTTGCAGCATGAAGTGTTAAAGCAATCTTCATAATCCATAGTGTTTTTTTGTTGTTGTCAATGCTGTCATATACCCTCTCTTTACGAATTTACCCTATTCTGCAATACAGTGATTTCGTTTTTATTTTGAATGTGCAAGTCAAAAGTTAAAGTTTACTTTGTAGTCCCTGAGTTTTTTTTTGCCTAATATACATACATATCTTGTCCCTAAATGTCGTGAGCATTTAGCCTTTTTTACAAGTTGTGATACTCTTGGATTGCAATACCCAAATTTACTGGGCGTCCTAGACAAAATAGCTGTCTTTAAACTGTCAAGCATACATTTACTATAATTTATACTGTTGTTAATACCTTACTTATTGCATTATTGTGACAAGTGGAATCTTAGTCATTTACAACTTCCATGTATTATAGTCTTAGATTTTAGTGTAGCCACTCGATATACTCAGTATAGTTATTGGAAATTACAAACAATTAAACAAATATATTTGTTATATATTTAATTTAATGTAATATGGCTATAAAGATCCTGGAGATTTGTATGACATGAAAATGTTTATGTTGTCGGATGTAGAATGTTTGTGTATGGATTAAAGACAATGGGGATATGGTTTTTCATAACTGTCAAGTAATTATTTTAAGGTTTATTTTGTACAAATTTATGTATATAATTATTACTTAATTGCTTGTGAATGAATATGGGTAGGTTTTTTAAAGCATCTATAACTTCAATAATTACTAATAAATTACATACAAACCTATTATGCTCTTTTGGTTTATTGTTTCTTTGAATGTATGTGGGGACCAAAATAATAATACTTCTGTGAGTATGTGAGCTAATCATTTAATAATAATCGTTAATATTAGTATCTGCCCATAGTGTTCTACCCGCAGCAAAATTATAAATTAGAGCGTTGGTCACCCGATCCGAAGGTGCCTGGTCAAATCCAATTCGGGCAAATCTTATTTGTTGGACCTCACTCGCTACTGACGGGATCGGAATCAATATAGTATTACTGGCTGCGACTGAAGTCATTGTATATCCACAATGTCTGTAGTGTGTGACACCCATCATCTCAATAACACGCTGGTCGTGTCCCCTATATGGGCCTAGTCTAGCTGCTTTAGTTGGGAAGCAAAATAATAAACCCGTCCAAATCATACCTCACTTCTTGCTAACTGCTACAATTCTAAGATAGCTAATGTATAGTGTAGTAATATTGATAATCAGTTGTGATATTTATTTAGCTGCCGGCACAAATTATACATCTAATAATATAATAAGAGTTTGAATTGACCTTTATAAAAATGCCTAAAAGTTGGGTACCATAGTAGTCGAAAAAACAACCTTTAGAGCCAAACAAAATAATACAAATGAGGAAATGAGAACACCAGAGTGCGATTCCTGGGACTTGAGAAGTTATATAATACTCTTTCTCTCTCTCTCTCTCTCACGGGGACTAAAAAAAGGTAGAAGCTCGATGAGCAGAATTGGGTTCGATGGAAAAAAAATGTCCATGCAAAGCTTCTTCTTTTTTTTGTGCCGGATATCTTCGATCATAGTCCTCCATAATAGTATTTATACAGTCTTGTATTTCAGTGATCAGTGACCTTAATAAAAAAAAACATTAAAAGGAGCTTTCTTTTCTCGTTTTAGTGCAAAGTTTATGAGACTTTAAAAAAACAACAACAGAGAGGCGACATGCCTATGTTGTCTTGCCTCTCAATAAAAAGGGGGCGCGGTGGTCGGGGGTCAAACATTGGCTTCCGACGCAAAAGGTCCGTGGTTCGAACCTGGCAATTTCGCTTCCTATTGGTCGGATCAGGCTCAGTTTATTGTGATCGGCTGTCTCGTGTGTGGCAGCACATAAAATGGTCAGACGTCAGTTCTGGGGTCCGTCCACAATATGGCCTATATAGAGCTTATATTGGACGTTAAACCAACTCAACTACTCAACTACTCTGAATAAGGAAACGCGCACAATATACTTTTCTTATACTTTATAGAGAGGACTATTTCAACTTTTACTGGTTGCAAAAATTAATATACCTCGTTGTCAAATCTTTTTTCAAGTATTTATTCAGTATTCGCAATGCGTTACACGAAGTACCAGAGGCTATACATCAAAGTACTCTTTACTCTGTTGCTCACATTGGTGTCTTCTCACACACGCCAACTCATTTGGAAATCCTGGGCTTTTTTTTTTTTTTTTTTTGGGGGGGGGGGCTGGGTCCTAATTAATTCCAGCACGCGAGAGGAGTCTTCAAGTACTGTAGGGCTTGGAGAAAGAGATGGGGAGGGTTAACAAGAGAAAAAGAGAGAGAGATAGAGAGAGAGAGAGAGAGAGAGAGAGAGAAAGAGAGAGAGAGAGAGAGAGAGAGAGAGAGAGAGATTGAGATTGGAGAAATAGAGGGGCGGTGTACGTGAACGTGAATGAGAGAGAAAGAGATGCACAGAAAGAGAGAGAGAGAGAGAGAGAGAGAGAGAGAGAAAGAGAGAGAG